>OU015499.1:93097521-93102521 GCA_907164885.2 Dolomedes plantarius | reverse complement strand
GTATATCTGATATATATCTGTAGATATCAGATGTTATATATATAATACTTGATATATATAACATCTGATATCTACCCTTACACTTTATTTCTATTTTTTTCTGGCTCTCCATGTATAACTAGTATTAATATTTTTAACTTTTCTCTTTTTCTCGTGTATTTTCAGGTAATAGAAAATATTAATCTCTGCTAAAACCTAAAATATTTGTTCAGAATAATCCCTTAAAATTATATTTTGTACATGTTATTTTAAGTAAAGTTCGTAAATGTTTTCGAGATAAGAAAATTATAATATTTTCCATAGAGGAAATTTATTTCATTCTTCTCAAAGTTAAAAGTGAGGTGTATTATATATTTGAAAACCAGGAATTACCTGATTATATAACTTTAATTGTTATAATTTATTTGAAAATGATTTAAAATTAAAATTGAATGTAGTTCAATGTTTTATAAATTTTGTTCAGTACTATTTTAGTAGTTGACAAGTGAAAACATTTCATAGTTTTGCATATCAAACAATGGTTCATTGTTAAAGCTTAGCTGTTCAAGAAATATTTTGTTTTGAGACATCTTCAAATACGTCTTGATAAGTTTATTCTTTGGTGATAAAAATAATAATATTCTGTCATCCTACAGTCTTATATTGCTGAATACGATAAGACTGAAAAAAGGACTGAACAAAATTTATAAAACATTGAACTACATTCAATTTTAATTTTAAATCATTTTCAAATAAATTATATAAATTAAGATTATATAATCGGGTAATTCGTGATTTTCAAATATATATTACACCTCACTTTTAACTTTGAGAAGAATGAAATAAATTTCCTCTATGGAAAATATTATAATTTTCTTATCTTGAGAAAATTTACGAAATTTACTTAAAATAACAAGTACAAAATATAAACATACCTTTCGGTCATTGTCCAATGACGGTATATTAAAAAAATGTTGGAAATAAAAAAATCCCACATCCCACACAGTCAAGCATCAGAGTTGTAACAAATCTTGAACCATGTACGAACTGCAGACATTAACTGTGTAGGAAGATAATTGGCATAAATAGCGTGCGCCAAATGTTTCGCCAAAACAAAATCGCCAATTTTTATACGTCCTGCATAAAAGATTGACGACTGCCCAAAGAGCATTCCTGTCTATTTTTAGAAGTACCCCCACTCATTCTCAGTAAAACGGTCCTTGCACGTGCAAGGAGTGTCCACAAAGGAATTTTACGACCCCAAGTGAGGGGCAGCACACAGCTGGCCGAGAGGAGGGGGGGGGGGGTGGATGCGCGGTTAAAAAAAAATTAAAACTAATTTATTAGTAAAATAATGAATATAAAAATATTATCATTATGCTAGATAACTACTTAGAGTTAAAAATGAATTTTACAAGAATAACTGGAAATAAACAAAACTACATTGGTTTTAAAAACGCTACTCCACGTAGCAACCAGTTGGGAAATACATTTTTCGTTTTTGTTTTAACACGTTTTAACCCATCAAATAGCGTCGGTTAGGGCGGTTTTTGTCAGGTTGCAGGAAAATACTATTTTATGCCCTGAGCCTATAAATCACGGCCCGGGATAATTTGCACTAAATTAATTTTGAACGTGTCCACCTCAACAACTGAAAAACAAAGCTTTTTGTCTCTAATTTTTGTGCTGGATTTTGTGATTGCTGACCAATAAAAATATTTCACAGGTAAGGAAACTTGATGATATTTTTTCATTAAAATATCAGAGCACCTCACTAGAATCAGCAGAAATCCATCACATATGCCTCATTATTTACAGTGGCTCCCAAAAGTGTTCGTACACTTACGATTTTCAATGAAATAGGGGTCTATCCATTAATTAAAATGAATATTTCAGAATGCGTATTTAACAATTAGATGTATAATCTATTCTTAACAAAACTACATGAAATATTTTAAAAACATAGTAAAACTTTATTTTTAAGAAACCAGTAATCAAAAAGTAACAAAAACTTTATCCCACAACAGTCATCGAACACTTGTAAAAAAATCTCTACTTATAAGAAAATATTTTAATTTTTCGTTAAATTAATATTTAGTAGGATATCCTTTAGCATCAACAACAGCTTTTAAACGTCTGGGAATAGATTGCACTAGTTCTTTTGTAATTTCTGCATCAATGTTCATCCATTCTTCCATCATAATTGTTTTTAGTTCGCTTTTTCTTTTAAAAATGTCGTGTTTTCGTACTCGAACCTCCAGTTCTCTCCAAAAATGTTCTATTGAGTTTAAATCTGGCGATTGAGGTGGTGTTTTCAAAACTTGTGGACAATTATAGAGACACCAGAGGCGAACGTTGAGAGCCGTGGGCTTAGGATCGTTATCTTGATTAAAAAAAAATTAAAAATTTCAAATACCCAAATTTTAGGCTGATAATTTTAAATTGTCTCTTAAAATATTTATATAAACAGAACGATTCATTATGCCATCAATAAATACCAAATTACTTAGTCCTGATGTTGACATGCACTCCCACACAAGGACACCTCCACCGCCATGCTTAACTGTTTCTACTAAGTTCTTAGGATTAAGTTCCTCATTTTTTCTTCTCCATACAATTATACGCCCATCGGAACCAAAAATGATAAACTTGCTTTCATCGGCAAATAAGACATTATTCCAATAGGTTTGGGGCTTATTAATCATTGATAGTGCGAAGGAAAGCCCGAGCTTTCTGTTTTTCTCACTCACAAAAAAAATTGTACGGGCAGAACGCCCATATAATCCAGCAGCTCTGAGAACTCTTCGAACAGTTTCAGGTGAAATTGAAGTAGAAAATGTTTCATTAAATTCTGCAGAAAGTTTTACAGCACTCAAACGTAGATTTTTCACAAATTTTCTAATTAAAAATCTCTGATCACGTTTTGTTAACTTTGCCGGACGACCTTTTCTTATCTTGATTTTGATCCGATTTTCTTCTTTAAAGCGTTTTATCACATACTGCACAGTATAATGGGATAAATTAAGTAATTTAGCAACATTCCGAACTGATTTACCACAACTATGATGAAAAATAATCAATTTTCGATCAATGCTGTTTGTTGTTTCTTTGCAAGCCATTTTTAAATAATAAATAGAATATTACGGAATAGGCAAGCAAAAATTAAAGCCAAATGATATTTTAAATGCCACCACAATTCAAAAATAAAAATAAAGCGCCAGGCGATAATTTTAGTTATGAATTTATCCGAAAATATTTCAGTGTACGATGACTTTTGTGAGATAGTTTTTGTTACTTTTTGATTATTGGTGTTTTAAAAATAAAGTTTTACTATGTTTCAAAATATTTCATATCGTTTTGTTCAGAATAGATTATAAATTTTATTATTAAATGCCCATTCTGTAATATTCATTTTAATTAATGGATAGATCCTTATTTCATTGAAAATCGTAAGTGTACGAGCACATTTTGGAGCCACTGTAGGTGTTCATATTCAAAATGAACTATTTCCCTTTTGGAACAAAAAATAAGACATGAAATAATATCACTCTTAAAATTTTGTAAATATTATTCTACTATTTTAGATTCCACCCCTGATCTAAGCAACCAAGACCGACTTACTGTTGTAGTAAGATTTGTTCTATTAAGTAATAAATCAAAGCAAATGGAAATTAGGGAGCATTTTTTAAGGATTTATTTCAATATCAGATTTCCTTGAAACAGATAAATCAAATAGGTCTACAAAATGTAAATATGTGGAAAGTATGTTACATGATCCATTTAAAAATGAAAAATATATTATAGCTGAAGATTTATGCGATGAAACTGACAACATTGCCCTCTATATTTCCCTTGAAATGAACGCGTTAAATGTGATTCAATGCCTATTTACAAACAACCTCATCTATCTGTGTCCAAATTTAGTGATTACCATACGAATTTTATTAACATTGCCTGTGACTGTGGCTAGCGGGGAAAGAAGCTTTTCAAAACTTAAAATAATAAAAAATTATTTGAGGTCTACAATGGGACAAGAAAGGCTTTCAGACTTATCTATTATTAGCATCGAACAGGACATTTCGGAAGATATAGATGATCAGATATTATAACAGAATTTGCATTAAAAAAAGCAAGGAAAGCAAAGATTATCTTTTTGACTGACTTATTAAGTATATGTATTAATAGATATGTGTTGTATGTATTTAATATAACGTATTCATTTAGTTGTTATATCAATACATTAATAATTATTATGTTAGGTTATAAAATTAAAAAATTAACTGAATTTATAATATTTTCTGCAATTCGTTGTTTCATTTAAGGTAAAAATATTTCAGAGAAATTTCAATTAATCCATGCGGTATGAGGGGGTGGGGGAATTATTCTCGCACACGTATCGCAGCTACCCTAGAAACAGCCCTGTATTTACTAGCACATTAAAAGCTACTAAATTACTGT
This sequence comes from Dolomedes plantarius, assembly GCA_907164885.2. Classification (NCBI taxonomy): domain Eukaryota; kingdom Metazoa; phylum Arthropoda; class Arachnida; order Araneae; family Dolomedidae; genus Dolomedes; species Dolomedes plantarius. The sequence goes on along the minus strand of OU015499.1, from coordinate 93,098,084 downwards.
CAACATTTACATACATACAAACACACACTTTCTAATTTTATCTCTGATGAGATGGAGTTTGTTTTTATGAAGCATATTCGAAAAATATGAATACAGTTCATATCAATGAGTGTTAAAACTTATAAAGTATTTGTACCTACATTTACATATACGTTGGTCTGCTATATGAAATTTATTTTCAGTCATCAATTATTTTTATTTCATTTCCTAGATTCATTCTTTATTGTTCTATACATCACTAGCTATAAAGTATGCGAATAAATACTGTAAAAATGACGAATAAAATTCAATGTACCTCAATATTTTAATAACAATATTATGACTGTATAGAGGTTTAAAAATGTATATGTTTTTAGTGTTTAATCTGTTAAACATTTATTGAAATGCATTCGGACGCAATTTCATTTAAAAGAGAACTGTCACTCGAAGTATTTTACTTTATGCTATGAATATATCTATCTTCTGATAAATAAAAACGGTCATGTTATTCATTACAAATCAATATACTTACCCCCCCCCCCCCCGCGAAAAAAAAGTGCCGAAAATAAGCTAAAATGGTCATG
>OU015499.1:93047521-93092521 GCA_907164885.2 Dolomedes plantarius | reverse complement strand
TACCATCTACTCGTGGAAAAAAAAGACAAGAAGAGAAAATCTTGGAAAAGTAACATGAGTAATAGGAAAGAATAAAAAAGCTAACTCTTGCTAATCAATTTACTTTGATCAACCGATGAAACCGATTTTCCTTTTATTTTATTCAATTGTTCTACCCGATAGGAAAATATTTGTAGCTCCAGAACTTAATTGTCATATACATTTAATTATAGGTAATGCATATTTGTTACATAGCACAACTGCAAAGGGTATAATAAACTAAAAAATATTGAGTCAAAATTTTTATGAATTACGAAATGAACGATATAAAGCAAATTATATATAAATTATATAGTAAAGCAAATATCATGGCCATGTTATTAGTTGTTATCAGGATTGACTTGGAAAATTATAATTAATTAGAGCAACTTTCATTTACTGAGTTTCGTTTAATTTGCTCTAATGTTTGTGTTCCACTACTTTAATTTGCACTAATCTTCAGCAACGTTTCTAAAACTGATTCAGACACTGCTTAGTCTACAGATGATGTACCTTCAGAATGTATCTCTTTATTAAATAACCTTCATTTATTACACAATAAAATCACCATTTTTTAAACGAAATATTGTCTAAAGTAATGTTTTTGAATATAAAACAAAATAGTTTCCATAGAACCTTAATAACAACTCTTTTTTTATTGCTTATAATTTCTTATTTTCTTTCACCGATGAGAGCATGCCATGATGTGCGAGAATAACAGTGTTCGTAAACTGTTTCATTTGCCACATACTAAAAGTAGACAGTTTTTTAAAACAATAATGAATAGTAGCCAGTTTTTTAAAACAATAATGTAATATTTCCTGAAAATCTTGAAAACGTAGCTGCATAGAACATTCTTATTTATATTCTTCAATATAAAACAAAATAGTTTCCATTGACTGGGCTTAATGTTGTAAATTAAAGACGTTTTAAATTACGAAATAATGTCTAACTTAATTTTCCCGGAAGTTAACTAAAATCGCTCTCCAAAATTAGATGTTTAACAAGAGTTTTATTGGCAACTTTTGAAAAGGCAAATGCGATAAAATAAAAGACAGATAAACATGATTGAATTAAACGGCAAAGTCGAAATGAAGCTACGCTAGATAAACGACAGCCCGACACGTATATTTATCAATTTCTTTAAAGCAATATTGTTTTGAAATTTCTCGTTCCAACTCGAATAAGATCTTGCGTGGGCGTGCAGTATTTTCGGCAGCATTATTTAAAATCGCTAGAGTGATTGTAATGAGAATTTGATGAAAATATTTTGTCTTTTGCCTTGATATCTTTTCCTCTGAGTGATTATGAATATATTGGGAATTTCAAACAAAATTTTAATAATAGAAGAAGTATTTTTCATGCCTAGAAATACGGTTTTCTAAAGAGTGGGGAATATTTTATGATGATATTTGCGTTTTTAAGCAAGCCTAACATAGTTTGATATATTTTTAGGTGATCAAACATGTACACTTTCTGTTTTCTTTTTTTTTCTCTGTGATTTTACTTTCAATTGTGGCTAATCTTTGCTTAAACTTTAATTACTTTGATGTTACTTCCAAGCTTATTATGTCACATGCAATCAATTTATGAGTCTCCCCAAAAATTAGCACAGAATAGATACTAAATACCTGTTCACATTACCTCTGAAGCATTGCGTTACGTTACTACGTTGACTCCGAGATTGTTGGCAAGACCTATGATTGGTTTGATATATCACGTGGTCAATGAGTTGAGCTCTGAGATTGGTTAAAATTTTTAACACTGACGCTAAGTAGCGTTCCGGATTCAATGTGAAGAGGCCGCATGCGTTTTGAATGTGAGGCCTCTGGAATCTCTTTGAAGCTGTTTGGACTGGATGATTTCAAGATTGAAGGAAAAACAAAGCTGACATTAACTGATTTTGCAATACTTGTTTCTGAAGGATGTCGATCTAACAACGTTGTGTCTTCAACAACTTGCAGTGATACAAAAGGGTAATATTCATCAGTCGTGGATCACAAAGCTGCTTTTAAAATTGCTCTAAGTGCACAAAAATCTGTCATATTACTTGATTTCGATTCAATAATGAGTGTTATGAAACTAAAACACATTTCTCTCAGATCTGTTGTGCTTTCTTTAAAAATACAAGAAAACTGACTGGCCGATTTTTAAAAAAAATTCTGAAATATCTTATCTGAGATAATTTAGAGTGAGTGCATTTTTTTAACTGCTATTTTTTTGAGGATGCATATAAACTGTGTAAATTACTGTAAAATGCACCGTTATAATATTTGAAATTAGTGTTATACCTTTAACTTCCTATTTACGTGTAAAGAGAGGGAAATCTTGTCGCAGAAAATAAAAACTGATTAACAATAGTTTAGCTTTCTTTCGAGAATCCTTAATTGCCTTCATTTGAGAAACTTATGCACTACTATCTACATGAAACCTGTAGAGGACAGTTTATTAAATGTGGCACTTGCTGTGTCCACGAATGGAGCAGAAGAAAAAAGTCTCGATAGAGCCAAAAGCCTGGATAATAGCAGCTGCTAGACTAGGTGCCTTTGGGATGTAGGGGAGATCTTACGTTGACAAAACGAGTTTGAAAAGGGCAGCCACAATGGCTGAACAGTCAAACATAATCCGGAGGAAGCTGTGTTTCCGGAAAATTTTTACAGTTGTCTATAGTACCAAAATATATAGTATATATATAGTATAAATATATACCAAAATATATGTTGTTATAGAACCAAAAGCCTGGATAATAACAGCTACCCTACCAGGTGCATTTGGGCTGTAGATCAGTTCTTGCGGTGACAAAACGAGTTTGAAAATGGGAAGCCACAATGGCTGGACAATCAAAGATGTTCCAGAGGAAGCTGGGTTTCCGGACAATTTCTACAGTTGTTTAGATAGAACCAAAAGTCTGGATAATAGCAGCTGCCAGACCAGGTGCCTTTGGGCTGTAGATGAGTTCTTGCGGTGACAAAACGAGTTTGAAAAGGGCAGTCACAATGGCTGAACAGTGAAAGATGTTCCAGAGGAAACTGGGTATTTGGACAATTTCTACAGTTGTCTAGATAGAACCAAAAGTCTGGATAATAGCAGCTACCCTACCAGGTGCATTTGGGCTGTAGATCAGTTCTTGCGGTGAGAAAACGAGTTTGAAAGGGGCAGTCACAATGGCTGGACAGTCAAAGATGTTCCGGAGGAAGCTGGGTATTCGGACAATTTCTACAGTTGTCTAGATAGAACCAAAAGTCTGGATAATAGCAGCTTCCAGACCAGGTGCCTTTGGGCTGTAGATGAGTTCTTGCGGTGACAAAACAAGTTTTAAAAGGGCAGTCACAATGGCTGGACAGTGAAAGATGTTCCAGAGGAAACTGGGTATTCGGACAATTTCTACAGTTGTCTAGATAGAACCAAAATTCTGGATAATAGCAGCTACCCTACCAGGTACATTTGGGCTGTAGATCAGTTCTTGCGGTGACAAAACGAGTTTGAAAGGGGCAGTCACAATGGCTGGACAGTGAAAGATGTTCCGGAGGAAGCTGGGTATTCGGACAATTTCTACAGTTGTCTAGATAGAACCAAAAGTCTGTATAATAGTAGCTGCCAGACCAGGTGCCTTTGGGCTGTAGATCAGTTCTTGCGGTGACAAAACGAGTTTGAAAGGGGCAGTCACAATGGCTGGATAGTCAAAGATGTTCCGGAGGAAGCTGGGTATTCGGACAATTTCTACAGTTGTCTAGATAGAACCAAAAGTCTGGATAATAGCAGCTGCCAGACCAGGTGTCTTTGGGCTGTAGATGAGTTCTTGCGGTAACAAAACGAGTTTTAAAAGGGCAGTCACAATGGCTGGACAGTGAAAGATGTTCCAGAGGAAACTGGGTTTACGGACAATTTCTACAGCTGTCTAGATAGAACAAAAATCCTGGATAATATCAGCTGCTAGACCAGGTGCCTTTGGGCTGTAGATGAGTTCTTGCGGTGACAAAATGAGTTTGAAAAGGGGAGCCACAATGGCTGACAGTCATAGATGTTCCGGAGGAAGCTGGGTTTTCGGACAATTTTTACAGTTGTCTAGATAGAAGCAAAAGTCTGGATACTAGCAGCTGCCAGACCAGGTGCCAGTGTGCTGTAAAGGAGTTCTTGCGGCGGCAAAATGAGTTTGAAAAGGGCAGTCACAATGGCTGGACAGTAAAAGATATGTTCTGGAGAAAGCTGGGTTTCTGGACAATTTTTACAGTTGATAAAGGATCTTCCTCCATCAGGGTGTATGTTCATACCCTTAAAGTGATTAGCCCTTAGTTTAGCTATTATAAAAGCAATTGTTCTGGGAGAGCTAAAGTCCGATTTTAGTGGTTTCTTTAAGGTCTGGTTGGATAATCTGCCCCTGGCCGCTGCATTAACCTCTGCTATAGTGATGCAGGACAAAGTCTGAGCCATGTTCCGCGCTTCGTTGGCCAGAGAGTCAGCACACTCATTTCCTTCAATATTGACATGTGAAGGTATCCATTGAAAGGTAAGGACTTTCCCTTACAATGAAGATGATAAAGATCACTTATATTGTGGGTTATAAGGAGTTTCCCTATTTCTTATAGCCTCCAACGCTGGTAAGATAACGAGCCCTAGTTTAGTAGTATAAACGGCTTATTAAATGCTTCAACAGAATGTAAAAATTGCAACTTGTTTCAATGTTGCAGGGAAAGTTCATCCCCTGGCGATTGTAATTTGTCAATACAGACTATTCACCAACACTTTGGGGTCTGGAAGAGTTTGAGATGTATTTTTCAGTAGCATACTTTTAACCTGAAAAGTATTAGAGGCAGAATGATCATTCTTAAATTTTGGTGTTCAAGAGTGTCTCAAATGGTCTCAGACGGTATTGAATACAAAGCTCGAGGAATCATTACTCGTCAGAAAGGGTTTTTCAAGCCGAGAGAAAGAGACAGTAAAAGAAACAAAAATGTCTTAAACACTTCTTAGAGTCTTGGAAGGAGTTAAGGCTCCTGTGTGCTAACCCTATTGGATTTAAACCACTCAGCGTTTACCTATGGAGAAAATGTGCCCAAGGATTGTCGACTTGGATTGAAAGAATTTTTTTTAATTGTTCTCCGTTATAGAGAAAGAAATTTTACATCTTGGGGCATCTTTGTTTTTTATTTTTAAATGCAAATATTTTAAAATTTAAATTGTTCGGGGAAAATCTGGTAAAGTGTGTTTTAAGCGCTCATAAATTTCTTTGGTGGACGACATTTATAAAATGAATCCTGTTGAAAGGGGAAGAAAGTTTCAGGCTCTCTGAAAATATTATTTTTATTGGATTATTAGCCTTTATGTGGCTGTAAATGGTAGTGGACACATTTTCTCCATAGGTTAACATTCAGGTGAGGGAATCAAGTAGGGCTAGTACACATAAGCCTTAAGAAAAGGATTTTTGTTATTTATCCAGGATCGCCGGTGTTACTTCGTGCATGAGTGTCCATTTATTTGGACCAGGCAAAACAAATTATATAAAAGGAAACGTAGCAGCTAAAGGTCCGTTTGTTAGCTTTGGAAGCGCTGGAAGTCATTTCTTGCTATATGAGGGCTAGTCTGAGTACGGCAGGAAAAGCTCCTGATTTGTCAGACTAAAATAACTAAAATAATCCCCAGTTTTGGCTAATTTCCCATAAATTTGTGATATTTTCTACCATTTGTGAAAAGATCTTTGAACATACACTCAGAGCCATACAATTTACCAGATATTTTTATGGTACTAATATATGCAGTTTAGATTAATTTGGGAAATTTATCTTCTAAAATATTTTTTTTAAAACAATCGTTTTAAAAGTTGACTGTAACTGACACAAAAAGTAAAAACCAATTTTTCATTATTTTGCATGCTAGGCAGCAAAGTTAAATTAATTTTTTAGAATGCACTTGCAGTTCGTGATGTGCTTTGGATCCGGCCAAATAAATTGGTATAAAATGAACTTTACGTGTGTTTTGATGCGTTATTTTCTAGCAAACACTAGATGTTTTGAATATTTTTTGAATAGATGTTTTGAATGTTTAAAGTATTGGTTTTTTTAACAGTAATTAATTTATTCATGGAAAATTCTTTGATAGAATCTGGAATATGAGAGGAAAAAGGTATGTTTATACTTTAAACATTTCGTTGCATATTGAAGTAACTCGGGTATCATCAAATTCATAGCGGAATTGTAAGATTGGATATTATAATTTGATGCATTTCGTTTCATACCAGCTTTAATAAAACTTTTTTTTTCTCTCTTGAATATGACGTGCAAAAGCAGCGAAAATAATTACAAGATAAAAAGAACTCTTTATATACCATGTTTTTAAATTTTCTGTTGAATCATATAAACTTGACAATTCTATGTATTAATAAATTCTTTTTAAAAAAATTTTTCACGAATTATACCATCAAATTGAAAGAAAATGAAGTTAATAGGAAGTTAACTTGCGTTTAACTTTTCGTTCCAGTTACGGTCGATAGATGGCTGCACCAGTCTACAAATCAAAATTAACTGAAATTGAGTTCAAATCTGCTTAAATATTGCTAAAAGTATTAAGGGGACTCACTATCCTGAAATCTTTAAAACATTCGATTTTTCGAAAAAAATATATGTTAAAGCCTGATCATTTCTGAACAATATAAAGCAAACCGCATGAAAATATTCCGCTTAGTTCCGGAGATATTGATATTCTAAATATTTAATTACTGATCAAGTTTATGGTAAGAAAAATTTTAACTCATTTTTCTCAAAATGTAATTTTGCTTCATTCCGTAACTGATATCTCAAAAACTATGAAACATAATTCCATGAAATTTTTGCCACTGCATAATCATGCTATTTTATTGCGGCTGAACTAGAATTATTGCAATCACTGCACATTTTGTTATTTTTTCAGAGGTAAATTAATGCAAAAATTTAAGGAAATTTGAAGTATATTTTGAGCAGTTTTAAAAAAATTGAAAAAAATTTAATGTTGAATGTTTTATGTTTTTGTATTATTTATTTTCAATATAAAACAGGAATTATACATTTAAGTGTAAAATTAATTTCATAGTTCTTCGCGCAAGCCAGCATACAATAAACATGCTTAAAAATAAGGTATATCTAAAGCATTTAAAAAAATTATTTAAAATTATTGGGAGAGTTGAAAATTTGTTTATTAAAATAAATATATCAATTCATCATATACATAAAATTTGAAAAAATTGGGAGAAAATTGAAATAGTTACAAAGAGTCAAAGCTGTGAAATTATGCCTTATTTCCTTGACTTAAAAGTCGCGAGTCCCCTTAAAATAATGCATTGTCATCGTGTTCTGGGCTATTCTAAAAGTTTCAAATATCTAGCTAGTCGGGAACTTAGTTTAAAATCGATTGCAAGATTTGTAAGGGGCAAACACACACATACAAACAAACAAGAAAGCCAGTTCATAAAAACAGGGTAAAAATGACTTAAGGTATCTGCCAGTACAGAAATTTTTTTTTCCAAAAATATACAGTACTGATTAAATACATATATTTTTAGTTCAAATGTGATATAAAATCATGAAAACAAATACAATTTTGTAAACATTTCATAACATTTTAAAATACAGGGAATTTTTTTATAAATTTTTAGTACAACTGAGTGCTTACGCCAGAGACCTTACACTAAATTCAACTCAATATAATTTAATTTCTTTTATACTATACAGAGGCTGTTCGCACATTTTTAGACGATTTTGGTAAGCGGTAATAAAAAATCCTTTGCTGCAAAAGAAATAATTACAATTGTACAATGTTTTTAAAAGTAAAATTATCATCTGCGGCTTGAAAGTTTTGTTTTTATTCAAAATGGCGTTTTTAATAAAGCAGTGGTTCGAAGGCTACGTTTATGCTCTTTCCGAAGAAAAAAATGCATATTCCGTTATCCCAAAACGATGTGATAGTCATGGTTTTGTGATATCTAAAGCGCCGATAGGTAATATCGTCAACATGAAAGGAAAAAAACGTCAAACTGGAGCCTCAAGTGGGACAAAAATTCCAAACAAGTATCCAAGGAAAAAACGGACATCTTCGACTATTGCAAAGGTACGTTGTTTAATTTGACAAGAAAATCCCCCTAGTCAAAGGACAGTTGCAAAATCATTAAAATGCTCGGTGTCCACTGTAAACAAAATGATAAACGTTGATTTAAATCTTAAGAAAGCGAAAAAACGCAATGTGCATCGTCTTCTTACAAATCATATCGCTGAACGCAGGACACGCTGCAGAATTCTATATGAGAAACACTTATCCAAAGAAAAATGGAAAACAATTGTCACAATAGATGAATCATGGGTGAATTTAAATGATTGCAACAAAAAAAAGAGCCAATTATTATCATAAAAGGGGAGAAAAATATTTAAGTACATGGTTCAAAGAATCGAAAGAAAGTTTTTCTAAGGGATTCATGATTGTTGCTGGTTTTTCTTATAATGGTAAGATAAAAATAAAGAGAGTGGAAGAAAATGTCAGGATTAACTCCAAATACTATCAGGAACTTATTTTATCGACAATTTTTCTGAATGAAATACCATCGCTTTACCCACAGTGCCATCAATCTGTGAGACTCCATCAGGACAAAGCTAGCAGTCACACATCAAAATCCACTGTAAATTTCCTAAAAGAAATGGAACAAAAACTGGTATCAAGGCCATACCCTTCATTGATATCCCTACTAAATCTCCCGATGTATCACCTATGGATTTTTGTGCTTTCGGACTTTTAAAATCTGCATTATCCAAACGTCGTCCCAAAACCCTTACAGGACTCTGGAAAGCTGTTCAGGAGGAATGGGATAGAATACCTCTTCTGACACTTCAAAAGGCATTATTATCCTGGAAATTTCGGTGTCGAAAGATAGTTCAGAATACGGGATGTCAAATAGAACATTTAAAACACAAGAATTTTATGTAATTTAGTTTTGTGAATACAATATATATCGTCTAAAAAATGTGTGAACAGCCTCTGAATACTACTGTGATACTTGCCTGTGTCCTGACGTAAAAGTATTACAATGTTTCCAAAAATCACTGAAATAGACCAAAAAAATTTCAAGTAGTCTCTTCTGACGAAACAACTGCGGGTTATTAAAGTAGGATTACTTATCGTTACTTATCTCTTTTGTATATATATATATATATATATATATATATATATATATATATATATATATATATATATATATATATATATATATATGCGTGTGTGTGCGGAAATTTCGACGAATTTTGGTCTGTTTAACTGTTGAAGCTGTTCAACTGCTTAATGCTTGTCCAAGCGATACAGACAGGGTTGGCTGCCAAAATTATAACTCGTGACGCAGAACATCTGAAATTTAACTTTCCGGAGGGCCGTTATGGAGGAACGTAATTCTACGTTACAAAAAAGCAATGATTTGAAATATCATCTTTTCATAAGTACAGGTACACTTAGAATGATTCAAAGAACACTTATAGCTTAGCTTTTAGGTGAAAACATAGTTAGTAAAATGTATAACACTAACGCAAAATTTCATTAAAGTATTTTGAAAACTTTTTTAAATTTTTACGTTTCTTGTTTCCATAAGTAATTGAAAAATTAGTTTTCTAGAAAATTGCATTTAAGGATGCTACATCCGGGTTCTTTTTTTCTGGGGGGGAGGGGGGCGCCGACATGGTGTCGTGTTTAAATTTCTTAGCTGCCATGCAGTGGGCTTGGCTTGAAATCCCAAATAAGGCTTGACTCTTTAGAGCATGTCGTCCCTCGCATAGGGAGTAAAACTGGTTAACCTATATGGTGCTCCCATAATAAAGTAGCCAGTAAATTGCGGTAAATGCCTAATATCTCTCTCTCTCTCTGAATATATATATATATATATATATATATATATATATATATATATATATACACACACATATATATATATATATATATATATATATATATATATATATATATATATATATATATATATATATATACATATATATATACATATATATATACATATATATATATATATACATATATATACATATATATATATATATACATATATATATACATATATATATATACATATATATATATATATATATATATATATATATATATATATATATATATATATATATATATATAAACTTCTCTAAGGCGGCCTGTCATGGTTCCGATAAAGGTGGCCGTTTTGAGGGGTTGCCATCGAATAGGGGTGGACTTCTGTACGGTAGCCAGTAATAGTTCTGAAAAACATGTGGCCGTTTTCTGGAGAAAGAAATTTCTATATATGTATATCACTCTGGAGGAGAACCAACACCACCCCCTGGTACCACCTCATTTTTGGCCGAGCTCCCTCTGAAGCGACATCTAGAGCTCTCGTGCCTTCTCTTACCCTCTCTGACATAGAAGGACTTTCCAGTCTACAAATTTAACCTGCCTATATCAGCCTAAACTCGAAAGTATTTGACGATGGTACCAACTTTCGCGGTTCGAACCTAGCACCTCCGTTCCGAGCCCAACGCGCTACCAATAGGCTACCACGGGCCCTGTGTAAAATGACATAAGAAACAGACAATACTGTGTATTTAAAAAATAATACATTCAATATAAAGAACTATCGCTCCTCTTTCTGTGTAAGCGGCGGTAAATATTAAAAAAAGCCGAAATACAAATCTTAAACTAGAAGACGCAATTATATAGATCAAGCCATAATAGCATATTACGACGACATTAATTCCACACAGTAACAAAGCTTAGTAAGGAAATAAATAGAGGAACATGCAGAGCAAAACTGCATTCTTATAGCTGCTCATTTCTGAAGTTGCATGGCGTTTTAGCAATTCATCAATAAATGGTATTTCTTGCCGCAGATAAAACTATTATAAATATATTAGCATCCTCTTCGGGGAGCTAATGGCCTCATAAAATATTTTCTTCTCCCTCGGACCTACAGCATGAAAGCAGAATATCTTTCCATTTCTCACATTCTTTGTTCGCTTGGTTGCCATGGCGACCGGTCCATGCACCAATGCTTTTACCTGATAATAAAAGTGAAAACATTATTCCTGAGTTACTGACCTAGAAGCTGGCAGATAACTAACTTGCATTTCAAGATTTCCCGACTTTTTCTCACGGTTCACTTGAATGCAGGGAATTGAACCCTCTTATATACATTAATTATGGCTTTCACTTATCTTAACTACTTTCGGAGAAACTTAGGCAAATATTGTGTCAAATATGGTTATGTTTGACGGCTGAATTAAACGAGATAATGGTACGCGTACAGCGAGGGATACGGGACTGCTTTATCTTTTTGAATAATGCTGACGAAGGAATGAAAGGAACTAACTCTCAGAGAATAAATATATTGTTTAGTGTGTTTTTTTTTCCGGTGAAGTACTGGAGAGATAGTATTATGAATTCGCATCTGAATTGGAATAGGGTTTTTCTTCACAGGCAATGAGCAGTTAGGCTTAGTTATACTTTCTCTTGTAATTGAGGCGTGTTAGATAACTGAGCCTTAAAGTCCTTCCAAGGTCATAAAGCTCAGTAAGGAAAGGGATAGAGACATTTTGTAGCTGCTGATATAGAGAGCGGCCGAAATTGTTGATTTCATTGTGATATGGTTCATGGGGTAAAATAATTAAAGCTTTTAATAAATTTTTAAATAAATTTTGTGCTGACGAAGGAATGAAAGGAACTAACTCCAGAGAATATATATATTGTTTAGTATTTTTTTTCCGGTGAAATACTGGGGAGATAGCATTATGAATTCGTATCTCAATTGGAATAGGGTTTTCTTGACAGGCAATGAGCAGTTAGGCTTAGTTATACTTTCTCTTGTAATTGAGGCGCGTTTGATAACTAAGCTTTAAAGTCCTTCCAAGGTCACAAAGCTCAGTAAGGAAAGGGATAGAGACTTTTCGTAGTTCCTTATATAGAGAGCAGCCGAAATTGTTCATTTTATTGTGTTGTGGTTCATGGGGTAAAATAATTAAAGCTTTTAAATAAATTTTTAAATACATTTTGTACTGACGAAGGAATGAAAGGAACTAACTCTCAGAGAATAAATAGATTGTTTAGTATTTTTTTTTCGGTGAAGTACTGGGGAGATAGTATTATGAATTCGCATCTGAATTGGAATAGGGTTTTTCTTGACAGGCAATGAGCAGTTAGGCTTAGTTATATTTTTCTCTTGTAATTAAGGCGCGTTTGATAACTGAGCCTTAAAGTCCTTCCAAGGTCACAAAGCTTAGTAAGGAAAGGGATAGAGACTTTCTGTAACTGCTTATAGAGAGAGCGGCCGAAATTGTTGATTTCACTGTGATGTGGTTCATGGTATAAAATAATTAAAGCTTTTAAATAAATTTTTAAATAAATTTTGTGCTGACGAAGGAATGAAAGGAACTAATTCCAGAGCATAAATAGATTGTTTAGTATTTTTTTCCTCGGTGAAGTACTGAGGAGATAGTATTATGAATTTGCATCTGAATTGGAATACGGTTTTTCTTGACAGGCAATGAGCAGTTAGGCTTAGTTATACTTTCTCTTGTAATTGAGGCACGTTTGATAACTGAGCCTTAAAGTTCGTCCAAGGTCATAAAGCTCAGTAAGGAGAGAGATAGAGACTTTTTGTAAGCTGCTTATATAGACAGCGGCCGAAATTGTTGATTTCATTGTGATGTGGTTCATGGGGTAAAATAATTAAAGCTTTTAAATAAATTTTAAAATAAATTTTGTGCTGACGAAGGAATGAAAGGAACTAACTCTCAGAGAATAAATATATTGTTTAGTATTTTTGATTTAAATCTTAAGAAAGCGAAAAAACGCAATGTGCATCGTCTTCTTACAAATCATATCGCTGAACGCAGGACACGCTGCAGAATTCTATATGAGAAACACTTATCCAAAGAAAAATGGAAAACAATTGTCACAATAGATGAATCATGGGTGAATTTAAATGATTGCAACAAAAAAAAGAGCCAATTATTATCATAAAAGGGGAGAAAAATATTTAAGTACATGGTTCAAAGAATCGAAAGAAAGTTTTTCTAAGGGATTCATGATTGTTGCTGGTTTTTCTTATAATGGTAAGATAAAAATAAAGAGAGTGGAAGAAAATGTCAGGATTAACTCCAAATACTATCAGGAACTTATTTTATCGACAATTTTTCTGAATGAAATACCATCGCTTTACCCACAGTGCCATCAATCTGTGAGACTCCATCAGGACAAAGCTAGCAGTCACACATCAAAATCCACTGTAAATTTCCTAAAAGAAATGGAACAAAAACTGGTATCAAGGCCATACCCTTCATTGATATCCCTACTAAATCTCCCGATGTATCACCTATGGATTTTTGTGCTTTCGGACTTTTAAAATCTGCATTATCCAAACGTCGTCCCAAAACCCTTACAGGACTCTGGAAAGCTGTTCAGGAGGAATGGGATAGAATACCTCTTCTGACACTTCAAAAGGCATTATTATCCTGGAAATTTCGGTGTCGAAAGATAGTTCAGAATACGGGATGTCAAATAGAACATTTAAAACACAAGAATTTTATGTAATTTAGTTTTGTGAATACAATATATATCGTCTAAAAAATGTGTGAACAGCCTCTGAATACTACTGTGATACTTGCCTGTGTCCTGACGTAAAAGTATTACAATGTTTCCAAAAATCACTGAAATAGACCAAAAAAATTTCAAGTAGTCTCTTCTGACGAAACAACTGCGGGTTATTAAAGTAGGATTACTTATCGTTACTTATCTCTTTTGTATATATATATATATATATATATATATATATATATATATATATATATATATATATATATATATGTGTGTGTGTGCGGAAATTTCGACGAATTTTGGTCTGTTTAACTGTTGAAGCTGTTCAACTGCTTAATGCTTGTCCAAGCGATACAGACAGGGTTGGCTGCCAAAATTATAACTCGTGACGCAGAACATCTGAAATTTAACTTTCCGGAGGGCCGTTATGGAGGAACGTAATTCTACGTTACAAAAAAGCAATGATTTGAAATATCATCTTTTCATAAGTACAGGTACACTTAGAATGATTCAAAGAACACTTATAGCTTAGCTTTTAGGTGAAAACATAGTTAGTAAAATGTATAACACTAACGCAAAATTTCATTAAAGTATTTTGAAAACTTTTTTAAATTTTTACGTTTCTTGTTTCCATAAGTAATTGAAAAATTAGTTTTCTAGAAAATTGCATTTAAGGATGCTACATCCGGGTTCTTTTTTTCTGGGGGGGAGGGGGGCGCCGACATGGTGTCGTGTTTAAATTTCTTAGCTGCCATGCAGTGGGCTTGGCTTGAAATCCCAAATAAGGCTTGACTCTTTAGAGCATGTCGTCCCTCGCATAGGGAGTAAAACTGGTTAACCTATATGGTGCTCCCATAATAAAGTAGCCAGTAAATTGCGGTAAATGCCTAATATCTCTCTCTCTCTCTGAATATATATATATATATATATATATATATATATATATATACACACACACACACATATATATATATATATATATATATATATATATATATATATATATATATATATATATATATATATATATATATATATATATACATATATATATACATATATATATACATATATATATATATATACATATATATACATATATATATATATATACATATATATATACATATATATATATACATATATATATATATATATATATATATATATATATATATATATATATATATATATATATATATATATATATAAACTTCTCTAAGGCGGCCTGTCATGGTTCCGATAAAGGTGGCCGTTTTGAGGGGTTGCCATCGAATAGGGGTGGACTTCTGTACGGTAGCCAGTAATAGTTCTGAAAAACATGTGGCCGTTTTCTGGAGAAAGAAATTTCTATATATGTATATCACTCTGGAGGAGAACCAACACCACCCCCTGGTACCACCTCATTTTTGGCCGAGCTCCCTCTGAAGCGACATCTAGAGCTCTCGTGCCTTCTCTTACCCTCTCTGACATAGAAGGACTTTCCAGTCTACAAATTTAACCTGCCTATATCAGCCTAAACTCGAAAGTATTTGACGATGGTACCAACTTTCGCGGTTCGAACCTAGCACCTCCGTTCCGAGCCCAACGCGCTACCAATAGGCTACCACGGGCCCTGTGTAAAATGACATAAGAAACAGACAATACTGTGTATTTAAAAAATAATACATTCAATATAAAGAACTATCGCTCCTCTTTCTGTGTAAGCGGCGGTAAATATTAAAAAAAGCCGAAATACAAATCTTAAACTAGAAGACGCAATTATATAGATCAAGCCATAATAGCATATTACGACGACATTAATTCCACACAGTAACAAAGCTTAGTAAGGAAATAAATAGAGGAACATGCAGAGCAAAACTGCATTCTTATAGCTGCTCATTTCTGAAGTTGCATGGCGTTTTAGCAATTCATCAATAAATGGTATTTCTTGCCGCAGATAAAACTATTATAAATATATTAGCATCCTCTTCGGGGAGCTAATGGCCTCATAAAATATTTTCTTCTCCCTCGGACCTACAGCATGAAAGCAGAATATCTTTCCATTTCTCACATTCTTTGTTCGCTTGGTTGCCATGGCGACCGGTCCATGCACCAATGCTTTTACCTGATAATAAAAGTGAAAACATTATTCCTGAGTTACTGACCTAGAAGCTGGCAGATAACTAACTTGCATTTCAAGATTTCCCGACTTTTTCTCACGGTTCACTTGAATGCAGGGAATTGAACCCTCTTATATACATTAATTATGGCTTTCACTTATCTTAACTACTTTCGGAGAAACTTAGGCAAATATTGTGTCAAATATGGTTATGTTTGACGGCTGAATTAAACGAGATAATGGTACGCGTACAGCGAGGGATACGGGACTGCTTTATCTTTTTGAATAATGCTGACGAAGGAATGAAAGGAACTAACTCTCAGAGAATAAATATATTGTTTAGTGTGTTTTTTTTTCCGGTGAAGTACTGGAGAGATAGTATTATGAATTCGCATCTGAATTGGAATAGGGTTTTTCTTCACAGGCAATGAGCAGTTAGGCTTAGTTATACTTTCTCTTGTAATTGAGGCGTGTTAGATAACTGAGCCTTAAAGTCCTTCCAAGGTCATAAAGCTCAGTAAGGAAAGGGATAGAGACATTTTGTAGCTGCTGATATAGAGAGCGGCCGAAATTGTTGATTTCATTGTGATATGGTTCATGGGGTAAAATAATTAAAGCTTTTAATAAATTTTTAAATAAATTTTGTGCTGACGAAGGAATGAAAGGAACTAACTCCAGAGAATATATATATTGTTTAGTATTTTTTTTCCGGTGAAATACTGGGGAGATAGCATTATGAATTCGTATCTCAATTGGAATAGGGTTTTTCTTGACAGGCAATGAGCAGTTAGGCTTAGTTATACTTTCTCTTGTAATTGAGGCGCGTTTGATAACTAAGCTTTAAAGTCCTTCCAAGGTCACAAAGCTCAGTAAGGAAAGGGATAGAGACTTTTCGTAGTTCCTTATATAGAGAGCAGCCGAAATTGTTCATTTTATTGTGTTGTGGTTCATGGGGTAAAATAATTAAAGCTTTTAAATAAATTTTTAAATACATTTTGTACTGACGAAGGAATGAAAGGA
Source organism: Dolomedes plantarius (assembly GCA_907164885.2). NCBI lineage: Eukaryota > Metazoa > Arthropoda > Arachnida > Araneae > Dolomedidae > Dolomedes > Dolomedes plantarius. The sequence continues at coordinate 93,075,804 of OU015499.1, read as the reverse complement.
ACTAACTCTCAGAGAATAAATAGATTGTTTAGTATTTTTTTTTCGGTGAAGTACTGGGGAGATAGTATTATGAATTCGCATCTGAATTGGAATAGGGTTTTTCTTGACAGGCAATGAGCAGTTAGGCTTAGTTATATTTTTCTCTTGTAATTAAGGCGCGTTTGATAACTGAGCCTTAAAGTCCTTCCAAGGTCACAAAGCTTAGTAAGGAAAGGGATAGAGACTTTCTGTAACTGCTTATAGAGAGAGCGGCCGAAATTGTTGATTTCACTGTGATGTGGTTCATGGTATAAAATAATTAAAGCTTTTAAATAAATTTTTAAATAAATTTTGTGCTGACGAAGGAATGAAAGGAACTAATTCCAGAGCATAAATAGATTGTTTAGTATTTTTTTCCTCGGTGAAGTACTGAGGAGATAGTATTATGAATTTGCATCTGAATTGGAATACGGTTTTTCTTGACAGGCAATGAGCAGTTAGGCTTAGTTATACTTTCTCTTGTAATTGAGGCACGTTTGATAACTGAGCCTTAAAGTTCCTCCAAGGTCATAAAGCTCAGTAAGGAGAGAGATAGAGACTTTTTGTAAGCTGCTTATATAGACAGCGGCCGAAATTGTTGATTTCATTGTGATGTGGTTCATGGGGTAAAATAATTAAAGCTTTTAAATAAATTTTAAAATAAATTTTGTGCTGACGAAGGAATGAAAGGAACTAACTCTCAGAGAATAAATATATTGTTTAGTATTTTTTTTCGGTGAAGTACTGGGGAGATAGTATTTTGAATTCGCGTCTGAATTGGAATAAGGTTTTTCTTGACAGGCAATGAGCAGTTAGGCTTAGTTATACTTTCTCTTGTAATTGAGGCGCGTTTGATAACTAAGCTTTAAAGTCCTTCCAAGGTCACAGAGCTCAGTAAGGAAAGGGATAGAGACATTTTGTAGCTGCTTATATACAGGGCCCGACTTAGCCTAATTGGGGCCCGGGGCAAAAACTTTATTGGGGGGCCCCCCTCTGCTTCACTACTTCAGTAATGAGGAACCGAATTTTATGGAGGTATTTAAAATTTTCACCTCATTATAGATATATAGCAAGAAAATTGACTAGAACCTAAAATAGCTATGAAGTCCCCCCCCCCCTCCAATGGTCAGACGAAATATCGTTCTGTCCATTTTATTGATTTTCTGACAATTCTATGTCCATCATTAAAAGGGATATAGCACATCTAAAAATGTTGACTGAAGAAGGAAACGTAAAATAAACTTTCTATTCGATTAGGGGCCCCCCTATAATGTGGGGGCCCGGGGCAACTGCCCCGTATGCCCCTGCCTTAGTCAGGCTCTTCTTATATAGAGAGCAGCCAAAATTGTTGATTTTATTGTGTTGTGGTTCATGGGGTAAAATAATTAAAGCTTTTAAATAAATTTTAAAAGTAAGAACGATAACTATGATAACTACAAAAAAGAAACTCTGTTCAAGATTCTAAATACAAATCAAGGTGCTGTTGGTTAAATTCATGATTTTTTCTTCCTCTGTTAAAGTCGCCAAGGCATTAGTATATTATTCGGCTATTTTTTTTCTCCCTCTGTTAAACGTCGCCAAGGCATTGTTATACTACTTATTTTCTTGCTCCGTTAAACGTTGACAATGAATTGCTAGATTAGTTGTTTTAACGTAGGATTACGTTCCTCAATAACGGTCCTTCGGAGAGAAAAAAATTCTCCTGTGTCGCGAGTTATAATTTTGGCAGCGCGCCAAACCCAGTAGCAGTAAACAGTTAAACAGAAAAGTACCAAAATGCGTAAAAAAATGGAGGTAAGCAAACGGTAAGTAATCCTACGTTAATAACCCGCGGTAGTTTCGTTAGAGGAGACTACCTGAAATATATTTTTTTTTTACTTGCGCTGTTAAACATCGCCAAGACATTGGTATATAAGTTGAGATTTTCTTCTTCCTTTGTCAAACGTCGCCAAGACATAGCTATAAACTTTTTCTTTAACTTCTTTTTCTGTTTGACATCGCCATAGTCATGATACTTGTTTTATTGGAAATTTCTGCGAACTTAAAAAAAAAAGAAGACAAAAATGCTACTCTGTCAAACTGATAACAATAGCACCTTAGAGCTAATAAGCTGTTTCGATCAATCTGGCTTTCTGCTCTACAAGCTTGCCAAGACATTGCTAAATTGCATTTTTTTGTTGTTCTGTTTCACGTAGGCAAGACAATGCTAAACTACTTTTCTTGCTTACTCTGTTATACGTCGCCAAGGCATTCCCATATTACTTTTTACTGCTTTCTCTGTTAAACATCACGAAGGCATAAACTATATTAGCTAAGTTTTTGTTTTCCCTCTGTTGAACGTCGCGAAGGCATTGCTATATTAGGTGAGTTTTTGTTCTTCCTCTGTTAATCGTCGTATTACATTTTTTTTTTACTTGCTCTGTTAAACATCGCCAAGACATTGCTATATAAGTTGAGACTTTCTTTTTCCTTTGTTAAACGTCGCCAAGACATAGCTGTATCCTTTTTCTTCAACTTCTTCTGTTTGACATCGCCATAGCCATATACTTGTTTTATTGAAAATTTTTGCGAACTTAAAAAAAAAGTAAAAAATGCTATTCTGTCAAACTGATAACAACAGCACTTTAGAGCTAATAAGCTGTTTCGATCAATGTGGCCTTCTGCTCTACAAGTTTTCCAAAACATTGCTAAATTACATTTTTTTTCTTTCTGCTTTCTCTGTTAAACATCACCAAGGCATATTAGCTTGGGACTTTGCTATATTAGCTGAGTTTTTTTTTGTTCTCCCTCTGTTAAACGTCGTCAAGGCATTTCCATATTACTTTTTTCTGCTTTCTCTGTTAAACATCACCAAGGCAAAGCTATATTAGCTGAGTTTTTGTTCTCCCTCTGTTAAACGTCGTCAAGGCATTGCTATATTAGGTGAGTTTTTGTTCTTCCTCTGTTAATCGTCGTATTACTTTTTTTTTTTACTTTCTCTGTTAAACATCGCCAAGACATTGCTATATAAGTTGAGTTTTTCTTCTTCCTTTGTTAAACGTTGCCAAGGCATAGCTATATCCATTTTATTTCTACTTCTATTTGACATCGCCAAGGCATAGTCATAATACTTCTTTTATTGGGGAAATTTCTACGAACTTAAAAAAAGGCCAAAAGAGCTACTCTGTCAAAGTGATAACAATAGAACCTTATAGCTAATAAGCTGTTTCGATCAATCTAGCTTTCTGCTGTATAAGCTGCAGGAAAAATAAATACTTTAAATTTCAAACGCATCATTTTCTTTGTTGGTAATTTTAACAGCTATAACTCATGATGCTGTGTTTAGGAAAATTACAGTTCGCTGTATGGTATCTTTTTTTCAAACAAACAAAAGGGAACGGCATTCAATTCATATTTAGGTTTTTGCACTGTCACAATATATATATATATATATATATATATATATATATATATACATAAGATAGGGACATAATAATGGCAAGGAAAAATTCGTGGACTAATCACACAGCTCATTTTTACGTAACTTCTCAATACTCATCGGCCTATTTCATTTCCTCTGTCTTCCTGCTAGGCGTGCACGATCCTCATCATCTTTTCATTTAAAAACTGTTGAAATTAAGATTATCTTTTTCCGTTTCAGTGAGATTTAGTGTCAATCAGTATTATTTTTTTGTTGTTTGTTTTGGTATTTCTGTGATTTTTGGAAACATTGTAATACTTTTAGTTCAGGACACAGGCAAGCATCACAGTATTATATAGTATAAAAGAAATTAAAATACAGGGTTAGCACAAATGAATGACAGGATTTTAAAAAGTTCTATTTTCGAAACTATAACACATATTACAATAAGTGATACACGAAATAAAAGAAAAATATACCAAGTTTTTTTTCCACCGTCGACCAATAGATGGCAGCACATCCATGGACCGCTGTGATCGAAACCCAAAAAAGGCGACAATGACAGAGAAGAGTTTTTATCACAGTAGTATATAGTATAAAAGAAATTAAAATACAGGGATAGCCCAAATGAATGATAAGATTATAAAAATTTATATTTTCGAAAATATTACACATATTACAAGAAATGATACACGAAATAAAAGAAAATTATACCAAGTATTTTTTTCTACCGTCGATCAATAGATGGCAGCACATCCATTGAACGCTATGATCGAAACCTAAAAATGGCGACAATAACAGAGAAGATTTTTTATCACGTTAGTATATAGTATAAAAGAAATTAAAATACAGGTTTAGCACAAATGAATGACAGGATTTAAAAAAATTATATTTTCGAAACTATTACGCATATTACAATAAGTGATACACGAAATTTTAAAGAAAAATATACCAAGTTTTTTTTCCACCGTCGATCAATAGATGGCAGCACATCCATTGAACGCTGTGATCGAAACCCAAAAATGGAGACAATGACAGAGAAGAGTTTTTATCACAGTTTTATATAGTATAAAAGAAATTAAAATACAGGGTTAGCACAAATGAATGACAGGATTTTAAAAACTTATATTTTCGAAACTATCACACATATTACAATAAGTGATGATACACGAAATAAAAGAAAAATACCAAGTTATTTTCCACCGTCGATCAATAGATGGCAGCACATCCATTGAACGCTATGATCGAAACCCAAAAATGGCGACAATGACAGAGAAGAGTTTTTATCACAGCAGTATATAGTCTAAAAGAAATTAAAATACAGGTTTAGCACAAATGAATGACAGGATTTTAAAAAATTATATTTTCGAAACTATTACACATATTACAATAAGTGATATACGAAATAAAAGAAAAATATACCATTTTTTTTCTACCGTCGATCAATAGATGGCAGCACATCCATAGAGCGCTGTGATCGAAACCCCAAAAATGGCGACAATGACAGAGAAGAGTTTTTGCGTATTAAAATTTCAACAGGATGGAGCCCCAGTCCGTTGGTCTTTTCATGTACGTGCTTAGTTAAACGAGGATCTTCCACACGGATGAATGGGGTGTGCAGTTGACAGTGATTTACCCTTAATCACATGGCCACCAAGATCCCTGGACCCTACGCCACACAGTGGAGTATTTGTAGCAAAATCCTGGCCAAAAATGTTTTTCATGTGTTTTAAAGTTAAAACCATTGCTTTTGACTTTTAACTTACTTTGTAATAGTAAATGCTCCCTTTTTTGTAAATTTAAAAAAAAAAATTTTATTTTAAAATTAATTTTTTTAAATGAAATTAGCTTTATAAATCAATCTTTATCATATATATATATATATATATATATATATATATATATATATATATATATTTTACATTTAATAGTTACCAAAGTTTAGTAACTATAGGGATCTTAGTTCTCTAGTGACTCCAAATGCTTAACTTTTTCAATCTGATTCTCCTGAAGTCTGACCTTCGTGATCTTCTTCAAATTCATCTTCTTCATCACTCTTATTTCTTGAAACTTATTTTTTTTTGTCTCAAAGGCTTAAGAAGAAATAAAGTTTTATATGTTAACAAGATTTATACAGATTACATCTATAGTTGTAAATCATTTTCAAATCATACCCGCCAAGAAATTATCATGAAAATAAAAAAGGGTTCTTTATAAAAAAAAATCTATATAAAAATGGCAACTGTTTGCGGAACATTTTTTTTTTAAATAGACTTTTGATACTATAATCATGACGATTATAATTGAAATTAGGTCCGACAAGCCCCGACACACCTTCATAAAGCTTTAAGAAACTTAAATTACAGCTAAATTGATTTTAAAAAAACATTTTTCAAGATTTCAAGTTTTTTTTAATGTGTTAATAATAAAACTAAGTAAATTATTATATATTTTAAAACAAAGCTCTTACCTTTTTTTAACACGTAAACCTAATTTAATTTCAAAACATTAATTTTTAACGCCACAAAAAAATATAGATTTAAACTAACAACAAAGCTGAAACGCAATCAAATGACACGTCCATTCACAAAGAAATCTGTTCTTCAACTGAGGCTAGACACTGTTAAGCGTTACTTATGCTGCTAGAAATGATGTGATTCACTCAGCAGTTTGTTAGAAATGATAAAATGCACTTTTTACAATTATTGCGCAATTTTAAATTATTTACACTTTTGGCCAGGTTTTTGCCTCAAATACTCCACTGTGCGCCATGTGATTTATGTTATGGGGTTACGTCAAAGACACTGTTTATGCACCCTCCAAAACACTGCAAGAACACTTAAAGAAGCACTTAAAGAAGGCATTTGTGCAGCATTAGGAACTATTGGCAGTGTGATACAGCAAAATGTGTGGAACGGACTTGATAACAGATTAGATGTTTGTCGTGTAACAAAAGGGTCACACATCGAACATTTGTAACTGAAAATAAAACATGGTATATTTTTCTTTAATTTCGTATATCGCTTTCGTTTATGTAATATGTGCAATAGTTTAGAAAATATAAATATTTAAAATCCGGTCATTCATTTGTGCTATCCCTGTATATTGAGTTGAATTGAATGCAAGGTCTCTGGCGTAAGCACTAAATTGTACTAAAAATTTACAAAGAAATTCCCCATATTTTAATATGTTATGTAATTGTTACCAAAATTATATTTGTTTTCATGATTTTATATCATATTTGAACTAAAAATATATGTATTTAATCAGTACTGTATAAATATTTTTAGGGAAAAAAAGAGCTCCGAACGTCGGAAGATATCTTATTATATATTTTAAAAGTCATTTATTCGTTGTTTTTTCACGTGATATTCAAGAGAGAAAAGTAAGTTTTATTGAAGCTGGTATGAAACGAAATACATCAAATTATAATATACAAATTTACAATTCCGTTATGAATTTGATGATACCCGAGTTACTTAAATATAATATTCAACGAAATATTTAAAGTATAAACATACCTTTTTTCCTTTCATATCCCAGTTTCTGTCAAAGAATTTTCATGAATAAATTAATTACTGTTAAAAAAACAATACTTTAAACATGAAAATATTGAAAACAACTACTGTTTTCTAGAAAATAACGCATCAAAACACAAGTATAGTGCATTTTTTAAATTTATTTGGCCGGATCCAAAGCACATCACCATCTGCATTCAAAATATTTCGTTTTGTTGCCAAGCCTGCAAAATGATAAAAATTGGTTTTCACTTAATGTGTCAGTTACAGTCAAATTTTAAAACGATTATTTAAAAAAAATATTTCTGGAGATAAAATCCCAAATTAATCTATACTACATATATTAGTACCAAAAAAATATGTGGCAAATTGTATGGCTCTAAGTGGATGTTCAAAGACATCTTCCCAAATGTTAGAAAATATAAATTTCTGGAAAATTAGCCAAAAATGGGGAATTTTTTAGACATATTTGTTTGATAAATCAGGAGCTTTTGCTGCCATAGTCAGACTAGCCCTCATATAGCAATAAATGACTTCCAGGGCTTTCAAAGCTAACAAACCAACCTTTATCCATGTTTCCTTTTAAATAATTTGTTTTGCCTGGTCCAAATAAATGGACACTCAGGCACGAAGTAACACCGGCGATCCTGGATAAATAACAAAAATCCTTTTCTTAAGGCTGCTATGTACTATCCCTACTTGATTCCCTCACCTGAATGTTAACCCATGGTGAAAATGTGTCCACTACCATTTACAGCTACATAAAGGCTGATAATCCAATAAAAATAGTATTTTCAGAGAGCCTGAAACTTTCTGCACCATTCAACAGGATTCATTTTATAAATGTCGTCCAACAAAGAAATTTACGAGCGCTTAAAACACACTTTACCTGATTTTCCCCGAATAATTCAAATTTTAAAATCTTTGCATTTAAAAAAAAACTAAAAATGCCCCAAGTTGTAAAATTTCTTTCTCTATTACGGATTACAGCTAAAAAAAAAAAAATTCAGGTGGTCTCTTCTAACGAAACTACCGCGGGTTATTAGCTTAGGATTACTTATCGTTGCTTACCTCTTTTGTATGTATATATGCATGTATGTTTTATGTATACATGTATCTATCTATATGTATGTATGTATATATATATACACTTATATGTACGTCAAAATTTTGACACATTTTGGTACTTTTCTGTGTAACTGTTTACTGCTTGCCCAAGTGATACCGACTAGGTTTGGCGCGCTGCAAAAATTATAATTCGCGACGCAGGATTTTGCATTTCCGGAGTACAGTTACGGAGGAATGTAATCCTCCATTAAAAAGTTAAAAACACATTTGATTTTTAAAAATTATGTTGATTGAAGTACAGGTACCTGTAAAATGATTCAATAAACCCATATAGATAAGATTTCAGTTCAAATTATAGATAGTAATAAGTAAAACACGGTTTACAAGGTTTAGAAAAGTAACTGAAAAATGAGTTTTCTAGAAAATACATTTAATCTTTAGCTTACGGGGACCTATTTTTCCAATTACCTTTGTAAGAACGGCCATTAAGAGGGTTATCTCTCTCTCTCTCTCTCTCTTTCTCTCTCTCTCTCTCTCTCTCTCTCTCTATATATATATATATATATATATATATATATATACACATACATATATATAAACATATATATATATATATATATATATATACATATACATATATATATATATATATATATATATATATATATATATATATATATATATATATATATATATACATACATATATATATATTTCATTTTTGGGCCCGTATTCTTGGGATACATGCTATCCCACCCCGTAATGAAAAGGTTAAAGATGCTGCTCCCGGTTTTTTAATATAGTTTTCGCTTCATGAAATTCTTCATATGTTCTTATCCAATGATCGCACGAATAAAAGTAAAGCTGTTTTAGAATCGTAAAAGATTGCCCTTTGATACAGGGCAATAAAAAATTCGAAATTTTGCACCAAAACAGCCATTTTGACATAAGCAGATAACTTTAAGTTACAATTCGTTATGTAATAATGCCGCACATTTCAAAGTACCATGGTCGAAAATTCAAACAAATTTGGAAAAAACTGTCAAACATTCAATTGTGTTGAAAGCGCTTAAAATCTGAGATCTCTTTCCGAATTAATTAATCCAAATTCAGTTGTTACGCATGCCGTTCAACAGCTTTAATAATAGAATGGTATAATCATTCAGCTATCTTATTACGAAAACTCGCTATCGCATTTGCAGTCTGACGTTTATTCGGCAGAGATTAAGGTCATTACTGACTCCGCAGCTTCATTTAGGATAGGAGAGTGTATCTAGATTATTGTTTGAATTGTAATTATTAAGCACGACATAATGACCTTCTGAAAATTTGTTGAGGCAAATATGTTTCCACGAAGTCATTTGTCGTAAGCTGTTTGCAAAATGTTTAGAAATAATTGTTGATATTAAGTGAGTATCTACAGTTATTTTGCTATCAACAAAATAACTCTCAATTATTTTAATTTTTAAGTCTCAATTATTTTTAATTAGCTGATATTTTTGTTATTAGTTCAGAGAATAATGCAATTTATTTAAGTTTTAAACAAAATACTTAGAACTTAAAGTACGGGGTAGCTAATTTTTTTATTGATCCACTTATATTTTTTTTCTTTGATGACTTAGACATTTCAAAATTTATTTTTCATAGATTTTTAATGCGTATTGCTTTAAATGCTTTTGATTGTGTATAGTAAGGCTCCAGGTAGCCTATTGGTAGCGCGTCGGATTTCGGTACTGAAGGTGCTCGGATCGAACCCCGACAAGCTCCGTTAAATACCTTCGTGTCTAGGACGGATAGGCGCATGTTCAATCCGTAGACCGGAATGTCCTTCTATAAGGTCAATTGGTAGCGAAGGTGCAATCTATCCTGTGCCCAGAATCTATTGTTTCCCTTCCAACCAACCACTTTCTTTCGTTCTTCTCCTAACTGCCAATAGAAATCCAGCTTACAGGCTGCCAAAGTCTTCACCAACCCAAATACTGACCGAACTGGAAGCTGCTTCACTTTGATGAAGCAATCTGAAGGATCCTGGAGCCGACCAATCAGCTCACTCCATTTTCACATATCGACATACACTCGCTCTCCGATGTCATAACCAGAAATATCTGCGTTAGAAGGCGAGGTTTAGGAAACGCAGTTCATCACATTTTTCCTGTGGTCCTGTGGTAAGGTACGTTCCCACCAGATGTCGCTCCAGGGGGTGCTGTTATAAACAAGAGCCACACTACTCAGTTTGAAGCCTATATGGACCTGGTCTAGAACTCCCGGCCAGGGAGCTTTAGGAACCACAATTCTGTCCTCGAGGGACGCGGATTCGTAGATACGCGGTTGCAGTTTTCAACTTTAATGCGACCATAATTTTGAAGAAAAGGGGTGTTTTAACAGAAACGACGGAGAAATCATTGATAAATTTTGTATTGAAGATCTCCAACGCAAACACATACCAATAAGTCTTGCGCTGATACAAGCGAAAGCCAGGAATGGCCGAATGGCTAGGGCGCTGGCATTCGGTTCAGATCCCCTGGGTTCGGGTCCCACTGTTGGCATGGATGTTTGTAGCCGTCCGGAATCGGCTTTAAACTGTAGGTTTCTCGGTAGAGTTCTGGCAAAATTTCTTTTCTATCTAATTTTCTTATTTCGATTTTAAAACCTTACTTAATAACAATTTATTTGAAATTCAAGACATTTCAACAATAATATATTCAATTTAATAAACATAAATATAATTATAAAACAAATTATAATTATTTATGACGGAGTACCTACTAATATTTACTACATATTTTATAAACTGTATTGACAAAATGTACTTATGCATGTTTAGTTTCCACATTAAAAAACTTCAAAATTGTTGTTTTCCCGCTCTTTCGTGCCAGACGATGGCCAAATGGCTAGGGTGCTGGCATTCGGTTCAGATCCCCTGGGTTCGAGTCCCACTGTTGGCATGGATGATTATAGCCGTTCGGAATCCGCTTTAAACTGTAGGTCCCGGTTTCGTTAGCCCTCGTGTAGCAAGAAGTTTACCGTAGCGCTCCAAACAAGACAGATACAAGCGAAAGCGTTGAGTAGTTTTGAAAATTTAAACCACCAACGCGTGGATGATGTCGATGATGGTAAATTTTGAATTACGCGCTTTCTACTTACGCGGAATGTTCTAGAACGAATTAATCGCTTAAGTCGAGGACTTACTGTAAAGTAAATTTTTCGGTAGTACAAAGCGCTAAAGTATTAATAACTTTTTCGTACTGGTAAAATATAAACAATAGAAATAAACAAAAAATAAAAAACAAGCATAGACTGCTAAATCACTTTAACATAAAGCATATCCTGCAAAGAATATCCTGGTCTGTCTCGAGGTTCCTCATGTAGTAAGCAGGCTTTTCTTGGGAATTGGGGTATGTACGCATCTTTTATTTTGCATTAGGATTTTGTGTGCTTGCATGTACGGTGCGTTGAGCCCATACTGTAAGTTGTGTTTGTCTCTTCATTTTCTTTTTGATTTATTGCTTGCTTGGGGGACTCGGGGCCTTGGGATGTCTTTTGGGCTTACCTGCATCCTATTCAGAAAGTTCCCCTTGAGGTAACTGACATGGTTAGGCCCCCTGAAGAAGAGACCTGTCGGTTACCTCTGTTGTTTTATGGTTCAGTTCCGGCACTTATACAGAATCTTGCCGTTGGTGCGTGGATGCCCAAAGTGCTTGATTTCTGTTCGTTTCTTGTCTATATTTGTATTATTTTTATCTATCTCTGTTGGATTATTTATTTTTCGTACTGGGTGGTAGATTTCTGTCTTGTATTCTTATCTTGCAACGACAGAAGATCAAAAGAAAAAAAGTTCATCGTATTTTGAAGCACAAGACGATCGAACCTGACTCTATAAAGCAAACCCAGTTGTTATGTAGGAGATGCGAGTACGATCGTTGAGTTTGCAAAAGTACGGAACTCTACTAGGAGTAAAACTCGGATAACGATTATATAATTTTACCTATCCAAAATATTAGATATGCCGCCCATTAGGAGTTTTTCTTTCAAATGTGGCAAGCGGTTTCTTGGACATTATCCTTAACGCCATATGACACCGCGGTTTTGCTGGCCACTTTTCTGGGAGCATCGTGTAGGTGGACCAGCATTACCCCCCTATGAGCCTATCCCATAATTTTGAACCGAGTCAAGTGACGAGACCGGAACACTTGACACCGCACTGTAGCGAGGATTTCTCGTCACAGTTTTTTCGTAATTAATTTAACCTTTCATTTATATAACTTCGGTAATTTCTTGCCTAAATTGTATTACTTTAACAGTTCTGTAACGAGGATTTCTCGTTACAGAATGAATCTCGTTACAGTTACTCGATGCGTGTAACGAGGATTTCTCGTTACACGCATCTCCAGAGGTAAATTTGAGAACTGGGATGACATTGCATCCACGACATATTTTCCGTGCCCCGCCCACCAACAGTGAACACGGCAGTGGATTTGTCCGCGCATCGAACCAGAGACGTTTAGATCACTGGTAGGGATGCGACATCGACAACAAAACATCGATGTTTTGAAATATCGATGTTTTGAAACATCGATATTCAATATTAGAACATCGATGTTTTTAAACATCGATGTTTTTGAACATCTATTCTTTAAATCTGGTTTAGTAACAATACTTTTGGGAGGCATCTTAATATTAATTAACGTTAACGTATATAAAAGCTCGTGTTTATACTATTTATAAAATAAAACCCCATGGAAGGTTCTGGAGTGTCGTGAACATTTGAAGCACTCTGATTGGTTCATTGGTTGTTAATTGCCATTTGTCTCGTTGCTAGGGTATCGTTCCCCCTTTTATATTCGTCCTTTTCAGAATTCAGATTTGCATTTTCTGAGTGTGAAAATTAAGCTACGTTTTTTTTTTTTATTTATTATGGTACTTTTTCATTAAAAAAACACATCAAGACAACGTAAATCATCGAGGAAAAAACATCGATGTTTAAAAAAAATCGACTTCAATAAATCGATGTTTAGAAAATCGATGCTTTTATCAAAACATCGACATCGATGTCGCATCCCTAATCAGTGGCCCGCTGCTCTTGCCAAATGGGCCACTGCGCGCGCCCATTATGCGCAGTGCTTAGCGTTCTGAGCTGCCGCGCAGAGGGCTTGGGATAAAATTATTTTTTCTTTAACCCTTCAGCGAGCGCGCTGAAGGGTTAAAGAAAAAATTAAATAAAATTAATTAAATAAAAAATTAAATAAAAATTTCTTACAAACTCGTCCGACGAGTTTGTAACCAGTTGCGCCGTGTGCGTGGCTCCATTCAATTACATAAGTTACGACTCATCACGGACTTGTTTGTGACTGGAGTCAGTTATCAGTTTCTTTTGAGTTGCCTCGTGTGCAGACAGCCTTAGTTTCGTTTTGACACGTGACGTACACATACAGTATTTCCCTCCCGTAAGGAGAGTAAAACCAAAATCCCTGTTTATAGGGACAAACAGTTACCGACGGAGTTTGGAGTCGTAACACAGTTTCTATTTATAGCTACACTCTTTCTAATGCAGGTCTGATTTTCTGACCCTTGTATTCCTTCCCATTCATTGTTAGTCGTGATTTACCCGTGGTAAACCAGCGATTATACTGGATTACAACACGACAGAAGCAGGAGTAGATGTACTCGATCAAATGTGCAGCTATTACACGGTATCCCTCATAATCACGAAGATGGACAATCTCATTGTTTTTTAGGTTTTTGGACATAATAGGAATCCATTCGCAAGTTGTCTTCAGATCCAATAAATCGGACAGTTTTGAAATAAGGCGATTGTATCTGCATTCTTTGGCCTTTAACTTTAAATATTTGTCAATGTTATCAACATTTTATATCTTGTCATAAAACGAAGAATTTTTTTTTCAATTTGAAAAAAAAGTTTATTACACAAAGAATAATCAAGGTCTAGAGAGATGTTGCACTTTGTGCCACGCGCGCCTTCTGGTGTTTCCGAGATACATTTTAAATTTTTTTTATTTATTGAGTTAAAATTTTGAATTTTTTTGTGATGGTTAACCATATAATTTGTAAACAAAATCACATAATAAAACTTCTCAAAAGGTTTTTAAAAAATTTTAAAAATTTTAAATTTTTAAAAAAGTGGAGTAATTTAAAATTGTTATAACTCGAAATATTACTTCTCGAATTTCAAAATTTTTCATTTAATTAAACAGAAATATATAAGTTTTAATTTTGATTCAGCATTTTTTTAAATATTAATTTTTTAAAAAATTTAAAATATTTATATTAAATATTACAAAAAAAATGATGTAACTTATATTTAAAAAATCATATTTTCAAAAATAAATATTTTTTTCAAATTTGCTGAATCAAAATTAAAGCAAAATAGTTGAAAAAGACATGTTCCAAGTTTCAACCATTTATCTTTAACGGTTCTTGACTTATAACAATTTAAAGACGAGAAATGGGGAAAAAACCCATCATGAGGAAAAACGCACTTACAGGTTTAAACAACGCTTGGCTACTATTAGAAACTTGCAAAAAAAAATAATAATTTTTGCTGTTCTAATCAAGATAAAAACATGATTTAAACGTCATTTTAAGCCTAAAAGAACACAGAAATTTTTAATGCAATAAAATATTTTTCGAAAATTCGAACAATTTTGTGTCCTAGACCCCCTTAATGAGTGTTTTTTTTTCACTTTTTTAGGTATATTTCAGTGATTTTTGGAAATATTGTAAAGCTTTTAGTTCAGAACACTGGTATGAGTCACACAAGTATATGATATCAAGGAAATTAAAATATATTTCGTTGAACCGAGTGTAGGGTCTCTGGCGTAAGCCCTCAATTGTACTAAGCATTTATAGAAATTTCCCTCTATTATGAAATGTTCACCAAAATTATATTTGTATTCATGTTTTTATACCACATTTGAACTAAAAATATGTATTTAATCAAAGGAACTACATTGTCTAATATAATGAAACTGAATTGGCTTATTGTTGAGTAATTAAATTAGTTGGGAAATTAAATTAGAGTTTTGCGATAGCGCTTTACATATTACTAACTATGATTTGTTTACTACATATTAAATTGTTAGGAAACTTTTACAAAATTATATACTCTTTCATGATCTTATTTAACACTTGAACTAAAAATATATGTATTTAATCAGCACTGAAAAAAAAGTGGTCTGAACGTAAGCAGGATGCCTTAAAGGAATTTCCTTACCGTTTTCTGAGCTAAGCCATTGGTTCAACATTAAACAATTATATGCTTTATTTTGCAAATTGTGAGGAACTGAACCATTCTTATGAATACACAACAGTATTAAATTTTCAACAAACAATTGCCTTTTGCTAAATTAATTCTAGAGTAACAGTTAATTAGAGTCTGTATTTTTAATTTTTTCAGGCACTTTTGCACGAATTGATAATATCAGAAAAATGTTACGGTAGTCTCATTTACGTGGTTTTAGTAACGTAAATCTAGATGACTGTTTATCAAAATTACGGTTAAAAAAAAGTTCACAATTCAGCTCAACATAATTGGAAAAATTATCGACGCCTATTCAATTATAGGGAGGTTTCCATGTTTGAGTGCTAAAAAGCAATATTTAAAATGCGTTTCACACAGCATTCAAGACGCGTAGGTCTTAATTTTGTTGTTTTTTAAGAGAGAAATTAAATTTGCTTGCCTCGTGTTTTACTTTTAGTTAAATTAATCGAATTCTGTATTTTGGATATTGAATCTAATGAATGCAGCAAACATAATTTAAAAGCATGCTAAATAATCTTCTAATTCATTTATTTTGTTAATTCCGTCGTATCGCAATAAGTCCCGTTATTAAGAAGGATACTTTAGTAGAAATGGAAACAAAGCTTATTCTTCGGTATTATAACAGCTATAAAATAAAAATTTCAAAGAACGTAGAGAACTTCTTTGTCATGTAAAATCCATCATATTATTTTTTAAGGGGACTCACTACCCTTAAATCTTTAAAACATTCGATTTAAAAAAAAAAAATATATGTTAAAGCCTGATCATTTCTGAACAAAATATAGCAAACCGCATAAAAATATTCCGCTTAGTTCCGGAGATATTGATATTCTAAATATTTAATTACTGATCAAGTTTATGGTAAGAAAAATTTTAAACTCATTTTTCTCAAAATGTAATTTTTTCTTCATTCCGCAACTGATATCTCAAAAACTATGAAACATAATTCCATGAAATCTTTATCTCTGCATAATCTTGTTATTTTATTGCGTCTGAACTAGAATTATTGCAATTACTGCACATTTTGTTATTTACTTGCCTTTCTGAAGTTTGACGTCATATCCTGCATTTCCATTTTTAAGCCGATTCAAGTTAAAGGCGATTCAATTAAACCGAATCAACGACGTAAGTTTTGTTTAGATTACGTCATGTCTGGCAATCTTCCATACGTCATAATTAAACACAAATCTTCAGTTACCAGCCGATAGCATTTTTCAAGTGAAGTGATGTAAATCAACAAGATATTTGGATATCGGTTTTTGTTAAGTGTATATAAGCGGCGAACACTTTCGAGAAAAGGCATCACGACATCAAGGATACACAATTATCGTAAGCTTCTTGAGCTGATTGGGCTGAAGTATCAAGCCTGTCTAGAGTAAGACGTTTTGTATTAGTTATATATTAATTCTTGTGATAGTCCATCACAGTATGATAAAATATAATGTTTGTTTTAAAACTGATTTAAAGAAAACCCCAGTATTATTAGTAAGAAGAAAGATGTTGATATTGTTGTTTTTATCTAATTCTTAACCAGTTTTTCAAATGAATAAACTTTTAGTTATTGTTAAAAAGTCTTGTCGTCTATACATGATTTTGAACAACTTTAATAGTTTTAGCGTATACCTTTTTTTAACATAGCTTTTACTGCACATTTTAAACTCTATTTAAATATAAATTATAAGAATTGTTGACGTGCATGTTTTTAACATGTACGCTAACAATAAATGGTTATGGGCTAGCGGAGTTATTGAAGGAATACGACCATGAAAAATACTGAATAAAAGCCTGAAATGTTTTTTGAACTTTTAAAGATTGTATTTTGAAAAGTAGTTGAGTATACCAGTGGCCCCGAAGATGGGGGTGCATTAAATTTAGTATTAATGATAGTAAATATAGACGACAAGTGAAGTTTTTTTTATTAATGTGTATTTTGTGAAGATAATTAAAAATGCAGGCCCAGATAGAAAAACTCAATGCAAATAATTACGGCAATTGGGTCGAAAATATGAAGTACATCCTTATGGAAAGGGGATGCTGGGGTATAGTAGCAGGTACTGAGCTATCACCTATAATAAAAACTGAGCATGAAAAGATAGTTGCAGCAAGTAAAGATGCCGATGCCGTGAAAAGTGTAGTTACACAGGCAGGGTATTCTGGCTCTGAAATCACGTATCGCGATATTAGAGATTATAATCTCCGGGCTGGAGCAGCGGTTTCCTTGATTTATTTGAATATTTCTCCTGAATTTCGAAAAGTTATAGAAGGAATAGAAAACGCTCGTGAGGCTTGGCTTAAGTTAAAATTATTTTTCGAACCTGACAATAGGTCACGACATATGCAGCTGATCTCAGAGTTATTTTCAAGCCGAATTCAATCGCATGAAAAAATCAGCCTTTTTGCAGCACATTTAACAAGAATTGTCGAAAAATTACGTGGAATAAATCACCCTATTAATGAACTTTACGTCAGTTTTCAGTTGCTACGCTACTTACCAGAAGAATATGACAGTATATCACAGTCCATATTACGGTGGCCAGATGAAAAGTTTAAATTTAAGGATATTCTTGTGGAGTTAGTGGCAGAGGAAGATAGATTAACCGTACGAGAACAAGACCGTAGTAAAGCACATGAGGTTAAGGCATACTCTGCAGTAACACGCAACAACATGTTTCAGAAGGGTGTGATATGTTACAGGTGTAATCAAGTGGGACACATTAAGAAAAATTGTTCTGTTAAAGATCCAGTTCCTGTGTACCAACCTAGACAACTTGCTTTGACAAGGAATACGACACATTACCAGAAAAGTACGCCAATTCGAAGTCGGTCTCCCGCACGTGGTATGAGTCCTGTACGTTTTAAGTCACGATCAAAACGACCTTTTAAGAAGGTGACTTCTAGTCTTCAGTCAGCTAATTTCGTGCAAGCCTATGTCAGCAATTTCGAAGAGTCTTCAAACTTGTGGACTTTCGATACTGCAGCTAGTCATCATTTCTGCAAGGTAAAGCAATGGTTCAAGAACATTGAGGAAATACAAGACGATAAATTATCCGTAGCTATCGAAGGTGTGACTTTCCCGATCATTGGTAAAGGGACTATTCAGCTTCAGTTTGGTTCCAGAATTTTTCATTTATATAATGTTATGTACTCGCCTAACCTTAACTTGAATTTGATTTCAGGTTCTGTTTTGGACAGCCAAGGTCTTAGATTCGAAGGTGGTCAGAGTGGTGTAAGAGTTAAAAACCGGTATGGAAAAACTATTTTTTGTGCTAAATTAAAAAATGGTTTGTATCAAGTTTGTCCTAAAAATCCCCGGATAGCTAGTCAGAAGGAAAATTACAGAGCATGTGTGTCAAGAAAAGTTGACGATGAGTTAATACATCGAAGGTTGGCACATATTAGTCCATATGTAATCAGAGACACAATTAGGAAACATACTATAAAGGGTTTGGAAAGATTTGAGGGGCATAATTTCGTCTGCGAAACCTGTACACTCAATAAATTTAAGAGGGTAAGTTTTAAACCTATAAATTTTAGACGTTCTAAACACCCCAATGATTTAATCTATATGGATGTTTGGGGTCCTTGCAGTACTATTGGTCGGAACGGTGAAAAGTATTTTTTATCAATTATAGATGATTTTTCGGGTAAATCCTCTGTCTACCCTGTGCGTGAAAAATCTGAGGTATTTAGAATCTTTAGAAATCATGTTGCTCGTGCAGAGAGGTTCCTAGGACGGAAGGTGAAATGTATCCGTACGGATAGTGGAACAGAATTCATAAACAACAATTTCACAGCGTTTTGCAATGAACATGGTGTAAAACACGAGCTTACGAACACATATACGCCAGAGCAGAATTGTACGGCAGAGAGATATAATCAAACGGTATCAAATGGGGCAAAATGCTTGTTAGCAGATAGTGGATTAGAAACAAAATTTTGGCCTGATGCAGTTTTAAGTTTCACATATGTCTGGAATAGGGTCGTCCATAAAGGTTTAGGGAAAACTCCCTTTGAACTATTTGGTGGATATAAACCATCAGTAAACCACTTGAAGCCGTTTGGGTCCATCGCATATGTTGGTGTACCAAGACAGCATAGAGTAAAGTTGGACGCCAAGGCTAGAAAGGGGGTTATGATAGGATATGCCTTTAACACCAAAGGTTATAGGATATGGTTCCCTGACACCGACAATGTGATAGAAACCATAAACGTCAGATTTTGTGAAGATCCGCAATGTGCAGATAGCGACAGTGGAGCATCGATGGGCCCCAGTGAGAATTTCAACACTGAACCACACTCCGAAGATAAGGGAGAAAAGGATATTTCTATTATTCCGTTATATCATAACCTACCCCTTGAGAGTGATGCTGAGGATTTGGTGGAAAGGAATGTTTCTGGGGAAACCCACAGTGATAAAATTGAAAGCCCCTTATCAGCCGAAGATCTAAAACGCGTCGATTGGGAAAGAAAAGTGGTCCCACGAACAACGAGTAAACGTATAGATGTATACTATTATGAAGTAGGTTCCAACATTAGACTTAGGTCTACAAATGATGCCTTTAAGTATTGTAAGGAGAATTGTATAAAATACACGGAAAAAATTTTTGATTTTTCTGGTGAAAATCCGTATCAGGGAATAATTTCAGATAAACCAGTTACCGCCTCCACAAGCTATGCCAGTTCCTGACTAGATGAAATCCATATTCCCAACACTTATAAACAAGCATTGAGCTCCCCACAACACAAGCAATGGGTAGAGGCCATGGGAGAAGAAATGAAAATCATGGCAGAAAGACATGTATGACACCTTGTTAAGTTACCGCCAGATACTGATGTCATCGGATGCCGGTGGGTTTTCACATTGAAAAGAGACGAAAAAGGCAAAGTGGCCAGGTATAAGGCAAGACTAGTGGCACAGGGTTTTAAACAAGTAAAAGGAGTGAGTTACGAAGAAACTTTTAGCCCAGTCATTAATTTCAGTCTAATTCGTTTCTTCTTTTCCCTTTTAGTAGTTTTACAGGGTTGGACCCACAGGCAGTGTGACGTAAAAGGAGCTTATCTATACGCGCCATTAAAAGATAACATTTACATGTCTCAACCACCCGGTTTTGCTGTGAAAGGTAAGGAGACTTTAGTTTGTAAGTTGGATAGAGCTATTTATGGACTACACCAAAGTGGTCGAGAATGGTTTTTCGAGATTCATAAAGTATTGACAGAACTTGGTTTTAGCAAATTGAATTGGTGTAATTGTGCATATGACTTTAATTGTGTGTTGATTTTGCTTTTGTATGTTGATGACATAGTTTTGTTTGGAAAGGACGAGAAAGTAATAGACAAGGCCATTGGATTGTTGGAAAAACATTTTGACTTAAAAATTTTGGGTAAGACTAAAAAGCTGTTGGGGGTTGAGTTTGGGGAAAAGGGAGGTGAAGTTTTGTTGAGCCAGTTGATTTATATTGACGATATTTGTAAAAGGTTTACTAGCTTCTTCATACCTGTTTCTTCACTTCCAATCAGCAAAGGTACAGTCTTCTCAAAGAAACAATGTCCACAATCAGATATTGAAATAGAGGAAATGTCACATTTTCCTTATAGGAATTTATTAGGCTGTCTATCTTTTCTTGCTAGTAGAACCAGGCCCGACATAAGTTACGCCGTTAACATCTTTAGCCAGTACCAGAGTAATCCTGGTAGGTTTCACTGGGACGGTCTAATAAAACTTTTGGGCTATGTCATACACACACGCAATTATAAACTTAAACTTACATGCAATGAACCTAGTATAGTAGTTTACACTGATGCGGACTTTTCTGCCAATAAAGATGACAGGACATCTATGGGGGGACAGATAGTTTTTTTTGGAAAAGCTCCAGTTATGTGGAGGACTTTTAAGGAGAAGTGCGTGTCGTTGTCAACTATGGAGAGTGAATTCTATGCTATGACAGAGGCCACGAAGGAACTGATGTGGTTTGATAGAATCCTAGATGAATGTTACGACAGAAAGTTAGTTTTTAGTAAGAAATTGAAGTCGATTCTATATGTTGATAACACCGCTTGCATAGATTTTGTCAAATCCCCAGTTGAAAACCATAGGAGTAAACATATTGATGTCCGGTTGTTTTTTGTCCGAGACTTGGTTTATCAAAACATTTTTGACATAAAATATATAAAGAGTAAGAAACATTTAGCTGATCCATTCACCAAACCTCTGACCAGGTTCGAACTGAGACATTTATGTGATGAAATTTTTTCATGAATCTCTGGAGTTGTATGCTCACATTGTTACCTTTTTGAACTTTGAAATGTTTTGAATTTTGAAAGTGCAGTGTTTTTAATGTAAATCTGTTTGATGAAATTTGTTTAAACTAATCAAGTAAATGTTTAATGTAAACTTGATGGATACTCAGTATCTATTTGTTTGAATTGCTTTATTTGATGAATATACAATGCAGTATTACTTTATGATATTTTGAACTTAAATATTTTAAAAGAGAATTTTAAGAATTTGAAAATGTTGATTGATATATTTCTTGATGATAAACCAATTTGTTTTATGTGAATGAATGAGTTTGTATGAGTGGGCGCCCACGCATGTATTGATATATGATCATGATTGAATGTAGTGTTGTCTTAGTAATTATGTGTTTTAACCTCTTCTTTTAGTTTATAATTTGTAGTATTGTGTATATTGGTTTTTTAGATAGCAATTGTAAATACAGAAGCAAGCAGTTTTTTTATAACTTGAAAACCTGATTTGTAAACTGTGATGGATTTATCTTATTCTGTTGCTTATTTTGTGTCGAAAAGACAAGTGGTGGGGGGGGGCATTTGTGATCAATATGAACCAATATGAAGATTCATTAATTACTTGCCTTTCCGAAGTTTGACGTCATATTCTGCATTTCCATTTTTAAGCCGATTCAAGTTAAAGGCGATTCAATTAAACCGAATCAACGACGTAAGTTTTGTTTAGATTACGTCATGTCTGGCAATCTTCCATACGTCATAATTAAACACAAATCTTCAGTTACCAGCCGATAGCATTTTTCAAGTGAAGTGATGTAAATCAACAAGATATTTGGATATCGGTTTTTGTTAAGTGTATATAAGCGGCGAACACTTTCGAGAAAAGGCATCACGACATCAAGGATACACAATTATCGTAAGCTTCTTGAGCTGATTGGGATGAAGTATCAAGCCTGTCTAGAGTAAGACGTTTCGTATTAGTTATATATTAATTCTTGTGATAGTCCATCACAGTATGATAAAATATAATGTTTGTTTTAAAACTGATTTAAAGAAAACCCCAGTATTATTAGTAAGAAGAAAGATGTTGATATTGTTGTTTTTATCTAATTCTTAACCAGTTTTTCAAATGAATAAACTTTTAGTTATTGTTAAAAAGTCTTGTCGTCTATACATGATTTTGAACAACTTTAATAGTTTTAGCGTATACCTTTTTTTAACATAGCTTTTACTGCACATTTTAAACTCTATTTAAATATAAATTATAAGAATTGTTGACGTGCATGTTTTTAACATGTACGCTAACATATTTCCTCGAACTAAGGGTCGTGAGTCCCCTTAACTTGAACTTGCGCGTGACTTAAAAAACGTACGATCTCATACAGGGTGTCGCAAAAAAAAAAATAAATAAATAAATCGTATCTGTAAATAAATAAATACCAATCTTTATTGCCTGGCAAAACGCTGATTTTTGTTTTTGTTTTACAGATTTACTAGTTGAGAAATAATGGCCGAATCTAGATTAGGTTTTCAAGGAAGAAAGTTCTTGTTAAAGTGCTAGTCGAAGTGCGAAAACGTGATAGAAGTACAAAGACAATTTCGGAGAGAATTTCCCACTGATCCGCCTAGTACGAGCGCATAGGAGTCCGGTAGCGGAAGCGTCAAAGTACTGAAATATATTTAACCAATGACAAACCTCCAAACGATTAGCAACGAAATTTTTAACGCCTATGATTGGTTGATTTCCGTCTGAGCGCCATCTTTCCTTTTACGTTTCCGCTACCGGACTCCTGTGTGAACAGGCCCTATGAAGCATTAGAGATAAGTTTGAAGCAGATCAGAACTGTTCATAATGTTCGGAAACAACGTTCCGTAATCATCAACAGACGCAGACACGGAATAAAGGGTGCTTGAAATGTATCGTCTACAGCCATAGGCGTAGCACGGGGGTACGGGGGGTGGGGCACTTAACCCCCCCCCCCCTCCCCAACTTGACTTGAAGTAATTTAAAACGTTAATAGAAGTTCAGTTAAAATCGGAAAATTGTAGAAAACTTTAAGAAAGTTGGTTTTTTCCAGCATTTTCAAGCTGTGAAACTGCAGATTCCGATTATGTCTTTAGCCTTCACACAGTTTTTAACAATGATATGATCCATAACAAAAAATCGATGCTATTATTTTTTGTCTCATTTTATTTATATTATATTTATTTTTCTCAGTGTATAACTTTTGAATACTACTCAAATATCAATTCTACAGTTATTCAATTAAAAAAAAATCATAATCTATATATATAAAACAGTTCCGTAACTGACTCATTCATTCATTCACTGACTGACTGACATACAACGCACAGACCAAACCGCTGGACCTAAAGGGCTGAAATTTTGCATGGCGATTCTTCTAATAGTGTAGGGGTGCACTAAGAAAGATTTTCAAAAATTCTTCATAGATTTTTTAAAATTAAATTTTTAAGCTGTTTTTAAATTTTTTTTACGTTTGCATTTAAAATAATACATTGAGGGTTATAAAATTTATATCACGAGAAAGATCATAAAGAATCCTTCAAAATGAAATTTTTTTCGAATGTTTACCTCCATTTCCTGATTTTTAGTGAATTTTTAAAGATTAATTTTTAGAATTTAATTTATTAAATGCTGATCACGTGATTTCTTTTTCTGGTACTTTCAATAAATTTATCGTCACGTGCGTAACAAGTAAATAGACAAAAAAGAAATTTTTTTCTCTTTCTAATGCAGCAGACGATTCGATATTATCCAAAAAAAATGCATATCCCTTACGATTTTTTTATAAATATATATAGATAGATAGATAGATATTTTACATCATTTGTATACATTGATCATCGCATTTATTATAAATATATATATTTATTTTTTGGCATAAATTGCATACGTTGACCGTTGTATTTAATTTGAATGTACTCCGTAGCGAAGCGCGGGTTTTCAGCTAGTATTTCATATTTTAAGGATCATCCGGCAGTCAATGCGCTGAGGAAGGCCCTAACGGAAATCAATTCGAGCCCCCCCCCCAAAAAAAAAAAAAGGTTAGAAGCACGCTACTTCTATGTCTACAGCGAAGAGCATCGCTTCGCCAGGCAGCTTGTAAAGTAAGAATAGGTGAATAGGTTTGTGAAGGATAGTGTCCATCGCATTTTGGAGTGATTTAAGTTACATACCGACTGGTCTTCTTCATATTTCGCCAAATACCACTCACAAAACTCAATTCTCCTATCTGGATCATGGCTAGGGCACTGGCCTTCGGTTCAGATCCTGTGGGTTTGAGTCCCACTGTTGGCATGGATGTTTGTAGCCGTTCGGAATCGGCTTTAAACTGTAGGTCCCGGTGTGATTAGCCCTCGTGTAGCAAAAAGTCGACAGCAGCGCTCCAAACCAAACCAAACCTATCTGGATCATCTTCATTGAGAGCGTTCAATTTCGTTATACTTTGGAATTTTCACTTCAAGAGCAGCTTGGCGAAGCGATGTTCCTGGCTGAAGGCAATACATTTCCAACACCCATTCTTCCGTATCTGTGTCAGTCAGCGTAATCTTGGTGGATTCGCTAACGTCAACGTTAGCCTATGGATAAAATTTGTCCAGTAACTGCCGACTTGGATGTAGAGTTTTTTTTTTTTGGAACGAAGTTCTTTTACGCGGCTTACAGTAGAGTGAACTGTCAGGAACTGTAACGAAAAAGCGTTATGTCCCCTACATAAGAGCTTTTTTCTCAAGGACTCTGTGGCTGAATGGTTATCGCATCGGACTACGGAGTATCGCACTATCTCACTACGGAGCAAGAGGTCCCTGGTTCAAATCCCCGCACAAGCACTGGCCGTTTCTATTCCAACTAATTCTTGGAATAGCGCAGTATGTATATATATATATATATATATGTATATATATATATATATATATATATATATACAAGCATTATTGCCCGGGTAGATATATAGATATAAAATTTTTCATGCATTTCCATCAAAAAAATACTGGGCTGCACCCCCCCGCAAAATAAACACTTCGCCCCCCCCTCCCGTCACCCCCAGACCAACTCTCAAACCACCCCTCAGAACAAACCTCTTTTCCCCAGCATATCTAATTAGACTGGTTGTGGTGAAGGGGCTGTATCCACATTTAAGAGGTGCACTTAGGGGCACAAAAATCATTAAAAAATTAATTTAAAAAAACTAATTGAGCCCCAAATTTTGGTAAAATTTTTCTTGGGTCCTAAACATTAACTGTGCCGAATTTGGTCCCGGTGGGTGAAACAGTCTATGATTCTATAGCGGACAAACAAACAGACAAGCTCTTTTATATATATATATATATATATATATATATATATATATATATATATTATAATATATATATGTATATATTAAAATTTTTAATTTTAATAAAATAGAGAGATTTGGTTGAATAAAAGAGTGCTGCGCTTTTTGGCGTGACAAAAATACGCGAATATAATCAATAGAAATCTACATATTAAATCACGTTTAGAGTTGAAAAAATAACTCAATGAACTTCGTTCCTGACGGGGGTCCCCCGACCGCACAATTTAAAAAAAAAATTGTACTCCGTAATAGAAAAAGAAATTTTACAGTCACATTTTTCGTTTCAAAACAAAACAAATAAGGTTTTAAAATTTAAATTTCTCGTGGGGGGGGGGGGAATCTAGTGTAGTGTGCTTTAAACGCCCCTAAATTCCTTTGATGGACAAAATTTATAAAATGAATCCTGTTGCAAGGTGCTGAGAAGTTGAGACCATCTGAAAATCCCATTTTTATTGGAGTATCAGCATTTATGGAGCTATAAATAGTAGACACATTTTCTCTATATGTTAAAATTGAGGTGACCGAATCCAGTACGGTTAGTACACAGCAGTCTTAAGTGACAATTGTGATCAAATAATGCTCAGCCCATTAGAAAACCTTAAATCAGGCCCTTATCAATAAAAATTAATTTAAAAATAAAATTCCAGTGGTAAAAGTAATGAGATGAAGTGACCACAAAAGAAAAAAAGAGTTGAAAAAGGAGAAAATTAAAAATTTAGTAATTATCAAACATTAATAAAAATTAATTAAAAATTAATAAAAACTAATGAATAGTGATGAAGTAGAATCCTCCGGGTTTTGAACTCGAGACAAACGGTTATAAACCATTAGCGAAGTGACAAGGACGCGCTGAGACATTAGCATATTAGTTAACCTATATTTAACCATCGTCCTATATATAGGACAGCATGAATATCTAGCTCATACTCATAAAATAATTTTTCTATTGCATTTGTTTTAGTATTACATTACTGTGAAAGGATCACTCATTACACTGCCTAATTTTTAATTTTTTAATTTTTAAACATTTATTTATTATGAATTTTTAAAATATACGAAATTTCAGAGTTTTTGTAGGAAAATCTCTCTATTCTAAAAAAAGTAACTGCCGGTGCTGTCGAATCCGCTGTCAAAAGCTTGCCACGCTATCTCCTCCGAAACCGCTGGCGGTATAGGGTCGAGACCAATACCAATAGATGCAGAACAATGTGGGGAAGAAAGTTAGACATGTCTCATCTTCGTCGGCCTTTAAGTTTGTTTTTTATTTTATGTTTTGTGGGAAAATATTGACTTTTTCATGTTCAGATTACGATAACTCGCCAAAAAAGGATCGTAGAAATTTGATTTTTTTACAATCTAAGACTACAGACATTTCTCCTTCAAACAAGACCCCATTTGTTTAAAAATAATTTAAAACAGACTAATATTTTTATTAAAATTTAAAACCCACTTTTTCGACAAATTTATGCGATTCGTCAAATATAAGTTCGATGCTCTCAGATTTATTATGTTACAAAAAAATATTTACATCATCTGGAAGACGAAAGCTTCTTCATTCATATAAACCTCATTTCAAGTCTCTATCTTAAAATTTCGATTTTTAATTGAATTTTAAAGAAATATTTAAAAAAATCTTCTCATTTGCTTCCTTCACAGAAGGACATGAAAGAAGATCCAATTTTTCACCCATAGGCGGGCTTCATCCACTTCATAAGGGTGACTGACAACAGTAAATGGCTGTTGCATTGCCCGAGAATCACCCCTATGTATCTCGCTATTAGCCATAACAGAGGAGCGAGCGTAGCGAGCCTAGGTACAAAGCCCCTAGTGTATAAAATTAAGTTTAAAAAATTTTATGAAAAAATATTAAAATTCTGCCTCATATTCAATTCTGTAGATGTTTAACATTATGTAAAAATCAAGAAGAAAAATCAATAAAAGCAGATTTTTTTTACTTCGTTTTTACAAGCGTCCTATAAATAGGACAATGGTCAAATCCACTACTACATTCTTCTGCCATTCAGGCATAGCTATTACAGTGGATATCACATTTTGCATCGTGAAATATGTACTGGGAAAATGCTCCTGATACTGGAACAGCACTAGTTAGTCGAGCAATGCCAAGAAACAGACACTTTGAGATAAAATATATATTTGCATTGTAATGACAATAGCAGTATTCATTCGGTTCGTTATTACGAAGTACGTCCAATATAGTATGACTTATTGAATGAAGCTCTACAGCAGTTTGGTGTATTTTCTAAGCATCTAAGTATTGATGAAAGAATGGTGAGCTATTACAGAAGACATTGCTGCAAGATATTTATGATTGGAAAACCAGTCAAATTTGCATATAAGTTGTGGGTACTGTCTTCTTATGATGGATACTCATTTCATAT
>OU015499.1:92812521-93045021 GCA_907164885.2 Dolomedes plantarius | reverse complement strand
ATTTCCAAGAAATTTTAGACGAGTAGAAAGTATTATTTAGCTCTTGGGGAGTTAGGACTCTAACATGAAAAAACCTCTAGGTGATAAAACTTTTGAAAGTTCCGAAACCATTGCTTGAAAGTAGTGGTTTTTAATCGAGGTACCAAGGGATTATCGGAACGACATTTTATGAGTGCCACAAAATAAGAAGTGATTTAAAAAGTGATGCCAATGTAAAACTAAAACTTTGCTACAAATGCAGATATATATATATATATATATATACACTGCTGGCCACTGTAAATGCAACACCCTGAAGGAAACAAGCGAATAACATGACATTTACAACATGCATTAGCGGAGGTGAGATATGCAAATGATTAGAATTTCACCGCAGACGAACATCACACGCGCCTGTGGCGCCACTTCAAAGCGCTATTTAAGACTTGGAGATTTCGACGATTTCAAGTTCGGCAATTGTGTTTTTCTTGTGGTTTTTTCAAAAAAGCGATCAATTATGCCTCGTCGAAAACAGCGATCATCTTTTGATCAAGTATCCGAGTTCGACAGAGGAAGGATAGTGGCCTACCGAGATTGTGGATTATCTTTCAGGGAAATCGGTAGTCGTGTTGGACGAAACCAAACAACTGTAATGCGGATATATGATCGTTGGATGCAGGAGGGTACGACGGACCGGCGTGTTCGTTCGCATCCACCTCAGCGCACCACTTCACGTGATGACAGGCAAATTGTGCGCATGGCAGTGACGGATCACTCAGTCACATCACGAACCATAGCACAGCACATGCAGTCTGTAACGCATCATCCAGTGTCTGCGCGTACCATTCGACGCCGTTTACAGCAGAGTGGTCTGTCCACGATGGTCGCATTCGAGTCTGGAGACACCGTGAAGAGAGGATGCTGAACAGCTGCATTATGCACCGCCACACTGGTCCTGCACCGGGTATTATGGTATGGGGCGGTATTGGATATCACTCTCGCACACCTCTAGTACGCATTGCCGGTACTTTAAACAGCCAGCGCTACATCTCCGAGGTGTTGGAGCCAGTTGTCCTTCCTTACCTTCAGGGCTTGCCCACAGCCATATTTCAACAGGATAATGCGCGACCACACGTGGCACGCATTGTCCAGCGGTTCTTCGTCTATCGCCAGATTGAACTGCTTCCCTGGCCGCCTCGCTCTCCGGATCTTTCGCCGATGGAAAACATGTGGTCCCTGGTTGCTCTACGATTGACCCAGATTCCATCCCCAGCTGCCACAGCAGATCAACTTTGGCAACGTGTGGAAGCTGCTTGGTTTGCTGTTCCCCAAGAACTCATCCAAAGTCTCTTTGAATCAATGCCGAGGCGTGTGGCAACGGTGATCTCCAACAATGGCGGCTACTCTGGCAACTGATTTTGGCAGGAACCACACTTCACAGAAGTCTAAAAATTTAATCATTTGATACTTGGTCAACATGTTATCTACAAAATAAATTTTGTTGTGATATCTCTTGTCTTTCTTGGTGTTGCAATTTGGGTGGCCAGCAGTGTATATACACTCATGGACAAAAAAATTAGCGCACCAAGATAATAATTGCGTGATCGTAACGAAACTTGCAATGAAGGTACATGTCGGGGAGATATGTAAATGATTAGAAATGCAGCGTGATTGCGCATTACGTATAGCCGGTAGAGTGCGTTGAAAATCGTACTCTGTGGAGTATAAAACAGGTAACCAAAGCTTGTTTTATAGTGCTGAATCATTTACAAAGGAAGAGCTGAGATAGACATGCCATTACGCCGTGTTCGAAGACAATATAAGCAGTTGTCGCAGTTTGAGAGGGGGAGAATCGTCGGGATGATGGAAGCTGGGTGGTCAGCTAGGCGAGTAGCTCGTCAATTACGCCGCTCTGATTGTGTTGTGAGGAGGCGTTGGGACCAGTGGACCCGAGAGATGTCATGTACACGAAGACAAGGTTCAGGACGCCCTCGACAGATCAGTCGTCGAGAAGACCGCCACATCGTAAGAAATGCACGCGTACAGCCAACTGCTTCATCGGCCGCCATCCAGGCACAGGTAGCTCCTTCACTAGGGGCATCTGTGTCTTCTCGAACCAAACGAAGGCGCCTGGCTGAAGGACAGTTGGTATCGCTGCGCCCATTACGTGTGCTGCCCTTGACGCCCACCCATCGACGTCTCCGTTTGGAGTTTTGCCGCGCACGAGGAAACTGGACTGCAGCGGAATGGAACCTGGTCGTCTTTAGCGACGAATCCAGATTCAATCTCGGCAGTGATGACAATCGTGTTTGTGTGTGGAGAGCCCGTGGTGAACGCTTCAATCCTGCCTTTGCTGTACAGCGTCACATCGCTCCCACAGCTGGTGTGATGGTATGGGGTGCCATTGCCTACAATACACGGTCACCCCTAGTATTGTTCCGTGGCACCATGACAGCCCAGCGGTATGTTCATGAAATCCTGCAACCACATGTGTTGCCACTCATTCAACGGCTCCCAGTAGCCATTTTTCAACAAGACAATGCTCGGCCTCATACGGCAAGGGTGTCACAAGACTGTCTCCGCACTGTTACTACCCTTCCTTGGCCTGCCCGATCCCCAGATTTGTCTCCAATCGAGCATATCTGGGATCATTTGGGACGACGAGTTGGGCATCCCACGAGTTTGAACGAACTAGAGGCAAGGTTACAGCAAATATGGAACGAAATGTCTCAAGACATCATACAGAACTTGTATGACTCAATGCCCGATCGTATCGCATCGTGCATTTGCGCTAGAGGGGTCCAACGGAGTATTAACTCCTCCGTTCATTTGCCTTTTTCTCTGAAATAAATTATCCTTTTTCTTTGATTTTCTTATCATTTACTTATATCAAAGTAGTCATTACGTATGTAAAATTTCGTTTCATTTTGACGACTCCTTCTCGGTGCGCTAATTTTTTTGTCCATGAGTGTGTATATATATATATATGTATATATATATATATATATATATATATATATATATATATATATATATATATATATATATATATATATATATATATATATATGTATGTATATATATATATATACATACATATATATATATATATATATATATATATATATATATATATATATGTATGTATGTATATTAATAAAGAAAGGTCAGGTTCTGTCTGTCGCGGTCACACTTCCAGGTGTACCGGCTCAAATTCGGCCATATTTGAAAATGTCGAGATCGATGTAATTTTTTTTATGAAAGTACATAAATGTTACATATTTGGAAAGAGGTATAAAAACTGATAATTTTTTCTGCGTACACTTAATCTGTTAATAGTTTTAGAGATATTTCAATTCTAAATGCATACTCCTCAAAACAAAACGTGAACACAGCGTGATTCTCACAAAAAAATGAATCACTGAGAAATGATAAATATACCCACGCGGTGACGTCAAACTTCAAAAGCGATAAAGTTTGACGTCACCGCATGGGTATATTTTTCATTTATCTCTTGATATATTACTCTAACGTGAGTGACACTGGAATTGATGTTTATGTACAATGAAGAATTGCAACTGCTACGGCAATTTTATTTTGCTTTCGCACATTGTTGGCCAATAAATTGACAAAAATCATTAAAAAATTAATTTAAAAAAAACTAATTGAGCCCCAATTTCATTTTTGCTGCGTTGCCTTTCTCGGGTCTGTAACGGCATAAAATGTAAATAATTTATTTAAAATTGACTCTCAAATATTTTTATAATTTTTAAATGTTACTTTTGTAGTTATTGTTAAAAATAATTGTGTGACAACAGTTATATACATAGTTTCTCTTTAGAATGCAGTTAAATTGAAAAATAAAAGGGTTTGCTGTTTAGTTGTATTATTAATTTTTCTTTAGTTAAATACCGTTAAATTAGTAAGTTCTTCTTACGTTGTCTCAACTAGGAGGCAACAGGTCCTAAACATTAACTGAGCCGAATTTGTCCCGGTCGGTGAAACAGTCTAGGATTCTATAGCGGACAAACAAAGAGACGAGCTCTTTTATATACATAGATATAAAACAGTTCCGTGACTAACTGACAGATAACGCACATACCAAACCGCTGGACTTAAAGTGCTGAACGTACTTTCATTTGAACACAATCAACACGAAATCGGCGGCCATCTTAAACTCGAAAGCGAAGTACATTCTCACCAATTCAAGTTTGGTGCAAATTTTCACCCGCTAAGTGAGAAGTACGAAGTGAGTTTAGCTCCGGAGAAATGGCCTGAGACTACCGATTTTCTTCTACCTTGCGAGAACGCCCTCATCGTGACGTCATTTCTGACGTTTCTCGATAGTGAATTCTTTTCGCCTGAGACTAGGCCCGTAGGCCCGTAGGCCCGTATATCCTTTCTTGAGAGGTTGTTGAATCATTAAACGTGAACATGTGACATAAGATTCTTTTTGTTCTCATTTCATAGTTCTATATCTATCTTCAGTTTTGTTTATACGTGGTTTTCAGTTTTGATTTTAGATATATAGAATCATGTTTGAACTGTCCAAACAACAAATAATTCTTTAATTTTTATTTTCATTTTACCGATTTTTTTTCCAAAACTGTTCATATTTCATGTATTTCTTTCTTTGCTGATTACTTTAGTTTTTGGTTTTAGATAAATATTCTACTGAGATATTTTTGTATGATATTCACCATTTCTTTATTTTGTTGATTACAAGCTAAAATATTTAGAAAGTGCATATTCACATTTTCTTTATATAAATAATTATATTTAGGAAATTTTGGTGTTTATTGAGAGGTTTATTTCTTTTTCCACAATACAGAATATCTCGCAACATAGACATGTGCAATTCTGCCTAATGCATGCACTCAAATAATTTCAATGTACAATGCATTATTATGTCACCGATAACACAAATTTCAGGAAATTTGAATTTTTGTATTGCAGGAATATAGGCTAAAGTAACCAGCCGATTTATTTTCACATGAAAATTTATCTTTTTGTAATGCAGGTGTGCTCATATCATACCTGGTGGTGGTGGATGTTGATACGAATAACAAATTTTTCTTTTTGTCGTTTGGGGGGGGGACTGCAAATTAATAGTGTCTCTTATGAAAATTCTTCCTCTCAATCAATCAATTCAAAGCCGTCTGTCTGGTGGACGGATGGCCCGAGCATAGCCGGGCGAAGCCCGCCTAGTACATACATACATATATATATATATATATATATATATATATATATATATATATAAATAACAGAGCTAGATAAATATAAGAAAAATGTAGACAAAAAACAAACAGAAATCAAGCACTCAGGGCTCCACGCACCAGAGGCAAGATTCTGTAGGAACTAAACCAGAAATCGAGGTAACCGACTGGTCTCATCCTCAGGGAGCGTAAAAAAATCAGTTTTCTCAAGGGGAACTGTCTGAATAAGATGCAGGTATAACCAAAACACATCCCAAGGCCCGAGATCCCCATAGAAACAGATAGAATCTTGCCTCTGGTGAGTAGAGCCCTGAGTTCTTGATTTCTGTTTGTTTTTTGTCTACATTCTTCTTATAATTATCTAGCTCTGTTATTTATTTTTAGGTATATTTTCTCTTTTTCAATATGAGGATATGATGCAACTGCGTAATCTTTTATTGAAAAGTTATGTTTTCAATTCTAGGGTAGGTTTTAAGTTAATTTATTTGGCAGTCTCTGCCCGCTTTTTAATTTTTTTGTTTGTGTTGATTTGTTTATATTAGTATATATATATATATATATATATATATATATATAATATATATGCGCGTGTGTGTGTCATTCAAAGACAGATTGCTTCATCTTCTTCAACAACAAAAAATTCTTATGTTAAATTCCACTGCTAACATTCATGTATTATGCAATATATACTCGTATAATAGATTGCTACAGTCATTAAGAGGACTATACCGCTCTGAAAGTAGTTTAATTTCATAAATAAATGCTCCCCTTATTTATTTACGTAAAGACAATTTTAACAAGGTCATAATTTTCCGTAGCCAATCGCAGTTTCATCAGCAAAGAGTAAAAAAGAAGCTCGCCAAATTTCTCCCGCACCTCACAATTTTTACGGAGATGAAGAAATCTGGTATTTTTTTCCCGGCTGAGAAAAAAGGGGGGGCTTATCTGGTTTAATTCGTCGGCCGTTATCAGAATTTGGAGAAATAGTTTCCTTCCGGTAGATTATGAGGTAATTACTGAAAAGACAGAAGCTATTCTTGCATGCGGTTACTTCCCCCTACTTAATATTTTGCCTAAATAAAAGAATCACTTTTGGCTGCATTATGCCATTAAAAACAAAGGAGAATGGGATGTAAAAGGATATTGTTTTTCGTTGGCCGCAAATAATAAAAAAAAATTGAGGATTGTGTTCGGTATAATTAACTTTTTTCTGCTTTCCTTTTTTTAAATGGCTACTTCCCGAAAGCTATGGAAAAGTTAATTAGCAGACTCGCTCTTATTACTTCCTTGGGTGGGTTGTATTAACCTGCACGTTGAAGTAGAATACAGAGATTTTGGGTTTTTTTTTCTTTTTTTTCCGAAGGGAAAAATCAAATTTCGTCAGTTATTTTCGAAATTTTAAAACCAAGTGTATTATAAAACAAAAGAAGGTTTAAACGCGTTTGGTTTTCTTCAACTTCAGAAAATCAATTTTTGCTGTTCAAGAATATAGCTAAAGTGTAAAAGTGTAAAGTATATATATATATATATATATATATATATATATATATATATATATATATATATATATATATATATATATATATATATATATATGTGTGTGTGTGTGTGTGTGTGTGTGTAAAATATAAACATTAGAAATAAACAAAAGTTAAAATTCAAGCATAGACTGCTAAATAACTATAACATAAAACATATCCTGCAAAGAAAACATAAAACATTTTCAATAGAGGATAGCGCAGAAGCTTCATATCCCCATAATGAAAAAAACAAATAAATAATCCAACAGAGACAGATAAAAATAATACGAATATAGACAAAAAACAAACAGAAATCAAGCACTCTGGGCATCCACGCACCAACGGCAAGATTCTGAATACGTGCCGGAACTGAACCATAAAACAACATAGAGGTAACCGACAGGTCTCGTCATCAGGGAGCCTAACCATATCAGTTACCTCAAGGGGAACTTTCTGAATAGGATGCAGTTAAGCCCAAAAGACATCCCAAGGTCCCGAGTGTTTATATATATATATATATATATATATATATATATATATTGTGTGATCCAAAAGGTCACAGAAAAAAGAAAAAATTCGATAATTGGAAAAGTATAGACACTAGTATAGCACTAAGCGGTTTTCATAGAAATGCTCAAAAACACAAAGTTTTCTTTTTAATAACGAAAAATCTTACTGCCAGAGTAGTTACATTTGTCACCGAAAGATGGCACTTCAATTGTGTCAGCAGTTTATACAGTGGCACAGAACAGTTCGCAATGTAGCTAGGATTACAAATGTCAGTGTGATGAACGTCACTCACGAGAATGGCCGTCAGGCGTACCATGACACTCTGCACAGCATCGACGAGGGATTCAGCTGCAATTCCTGTCACATGATGGTGAATAGCTTCTTTCAATATGGCCAATGACGTCGGCCGACCTCTGTATACCTGTGACTTCAATTTGGCCCATAACCAAAAGTCACAAAGGGTAAGGTTCGGAGTTCTTTGTGGCCATTCGTACGGGAAAGAGCAATTGTGGACACGAGCGTTGACAAATTTCGATCGCAGCAGGTGCTGGACATCTCTTATAACGGGAGGTGATGCTCCATTCTGGAGGTGCCGGTATATAATATTTTCACTTAAAATAAAAGTTAAGGACAATTATTCAAAGAAGGTTACTGGCTTCTAAAACCTCTAACACCTACCACATATCGCCACTCTCGTGGGCCGTTTACAGTGTATATCGGTCAATACAGGATGTTTGTTGTTTAATACATTACAGTTTATTGATGAAACCTGTTCACAATTACTGGTATCTATATATATAAAACGCGTAGGTATGCGGCACAAAAATCGGCGATATTTCTACACTCCGAATGGCAACGGCTGCAACTACCAGATGTAAACATTAGCGGCCGACCGCGTGTGTTGACGATAGCACGTAATTTGGTACAGTTTAATTGCTGTATTTTACACGTGAATAATTTTAATTTATTCACGAGATAATTTATTCGTTTGTTCCATCGGTTTTTCTAAATGTATGTAAGAGGACAAACTTTTGACAAAATATGTTTAGACCTATCAAATCCAGTGTTTAGTCATGGACAGTTGTATGTAGATATATCTAGAATCCGTTCTTTTGATTCTGTCACTGTATTATTTCCTATTTCTGAAATACT
Source organism: Dolomedes plantarius (assembly GCA_907164885.2). Taxonomy (NCBI): domain Eukaryota; kingdom Metazoa; phylum Arthropoda; class Arachnida; order Araneae; family Dolomedidae; genus Dolomedes; species Dolomedes plantarius. The sequence continues at coordinate 93,036,641 of OU015499.1, read as the reverse complement.
CAACTGTGTCTATCAAGAAGTTTGAGGAATACCATAGTAAAATATTAATAATTGCATTATAATATCTTAATAGTAAGTAAGAGTTAATTGTCTACCCTTTTTTTAGTAGCACTTGCTGAATTTTTACTCCATTTTATAAGTGAAGAAATTTTCTCAACAATTTTGTATTTGGTATGATTAAGCGTAGTTATCTTAATTTTGAAAAATATTACATACAGAGAGGAATGTAATTTTTAAAATCATTGGTGTTGGGTTTCTCAGTCTTATCTTTAACTCTGTTCTGAAGTAATGGAAATTCATATTTTTTTAATCACGATGTTTCAGTGATTAAAAAAATATGAATTTCCATTCTGATTAAGCGGATGAGATCGCACTACCGCTTAACAACGTATATTTATGATGACAGGAAATAGTAACATTCCTTGCATACGTTTCTTTCAGTTGAGTTGTTTTGCAAAAGAAAATATAAAACTAAAAGTGATCATGCTGATCGCGCAGCGGCTAGTATAATAAAAACCTTGAACACTAGCAATATTGCAATAACAACTACTACTGCGCTTACAATTAAAAACACAAAATAAATAATGTGACTACTGATACTAATAACAACAAAATAAATAATATTACGACTCGTCCCGATTAACTGGAAGCACAAGAGTTCTGTGAGGCGATCTTGGGAGGCAGCCTAATCAGAACTTAGATATAGCATGGTGAGGCAAGCGCTGGAACTCGGAAACACGCTTCAGTTGCGGAAGTTGAAGCATCTGGTGCTACGGCAACTGATAACTACCAGATATATTCGGTATCCTGAGCACATGAAGAGTTCGACGAGAACACTATGTTGAGAGCGTGCAACCAGGCGGATCGCTGCTTCGTCGTGTCGAGTCGACCATAGGACCATAGGAAATGGGTCGCCACTGCAATGCCTGGGCCACGCCCTCAATTGCAGACTTTCAGGTAATAAGCAGAGGGGAACCAATAGAAATCAGAGTAAAGGAAAGGAGTAAAATGATAGGATCGCTGCTAATCCGTGAGTTCAAACTACAAGAAAAAGTGAGCAAGCATCGTGCAGGGCAGTGGAAAAGAGGGTCTACAGACGATGCAATGATGAATAAAAAATAAAAAAGAAAGTGTAAGGATAGGAATACATTTTTATTTGTTTTTATAAAATTTTTGTTGTTTTTTTACCTTGGCAAGTGTCGAGTCGAGTCGAGTGAGATCCGCTTATATGCTGCTCCGGAGAAAGCTCGCACATGCGCAGGCGATCACGCTAGGAATTTGCATGGAAATATGCATAATAATTTCCTCTTCTTCGCGTGACCGCCACACCATCTTGCATGAATGTTACACTACGGAGCACTTGCCTCTGTTGGAAGGAAATAATGATGTTGTCTCTTAAAAACGCTGCATGACGCTCGTCTGTGACACAAAGTTCTAAGTGTACCTCGCGTGTCTATTTAAATAGCATCTCTGGCACCAATACAGCGCAACCTGTTGGCGACAGATGTAACTATTCTAGAAAAAGAAATTTTTCATTAAAAAAAAGTCCCATGCCTTTCTGTGCATTTTTGTAAAAACTGCATAATGCTACTGTCTATAATTTTTGAATTATTGAGTTTTTACTTTTTTTTCTGGAACTTTTGAATCACCCTCTGCGTATAGGGGAGATCCGTGTATTATGGACCACCGTGTAATATGGACCATGTGGAAATTTATCTGTTCACCACTAGATAGCAGAACCATCCCATTGCCATCAGTCAATATTAGTGTTATCCAAAGCAGGAGGTGACTTGTACATGTGTGCCTGCATTTGGACGATTATGAAAATGCGTTTTTGGTTTATATGATCACTGATGTAACAAGTATGCTAAAATGAAATTATTACTTTCCGGTGTTAAGAAATTTTAATATAATTTTCACTTTTAATAACAGCAAATGTACTTATTTTCTTAACAATCCATGAATGTGTTTTATGCGTACCATTTTGCATAGCGAAATGTGATTGTAGACAACGTTGTTTCGTCCATGCGTGTAATATGAACCATGCACTGTTGTGCAATATGGACCACTGGTCCATATTACACGTTGTAGGCACGTTGGATCGATCAGATCTGCAGAGAAGGGAAAGAACATTATATTTGTCTGCACGATGAGCGCTGTTCGTCCCTTCATCCCACCGCTGGCGGTGTTTCCACTTAAGCGATGGAAGCCGGACCTGGAAGGTGGAGCTCCTCCAGGAACTCTTTTCAAATGTCAGGATATAAATTTTAGGGATATAAATTTTATAACCCTCAAATCATTATTTTAAATGCAAACTTAAAAAAAAGTTACAAAAACAGCTTAAAAACTTAATCTAAAAAAATCGAAGAAGAATTTTTCAGAAATCTCTTTAAGTGCACCCCTACACTATAAGAAGAAACGCCATGCAAAATTTCAGCCCTTTAGGTCCAGCAGTTTGGTCTGTGCGTTGTATGTCAGTGAGTCAGTTTCGGAACTGCTTTATATATATAGACTATACCAGATTTTTTTTCCCCGAATAACTTAAATATTATAATATTATTTGTATAACTTTTTCAAACGAAAAATATCTCAACGTTTCGTTTGGATCGCTGTGGTCGATTTTTGCTGCACGAGGGGTATTCAGACAGGGACCTGTTGCTAAAAGCGGATTCCGGACGACTACAAACGCCCATGCGAAGCGCAGGACTAGAACCCACCGACGTTGGTACCGAAAGCCAGCGCCCTATACAATCGTCCATCAAATTTGAGGTGTAAAATTTCTTCTTCTCTTACGAAGTACAATTAAGAAATTTTCTAAACCAAGTTGGAAATCCTTGGACACATTTTCTCCATACATTAAGCCCGTCTGCACATGGAGCAACTCAAAAGAAACAGATAACTGACTCCAGTCACAAACCAGTCCGTGATGAGTCGTAACCTGTGTAATTGAATGGAGCCACGCACATCTAATCCACGCATGATCTAATTCTTTTGACTCTCTGTTTTCAGTACGGAGATCTCGGGACCTCGGGATGTTTTAACGTAGAATTGCGGTCCTCCATAACGGTCCTCCGGAAAGCAAAATTTCAGGCGCTAAAACCGTCCGTTCGTACTTCGCGAGCTATAATTTTGGCAGCGTGCCAAACCCAGTCTGTATCGCTTGGGCAAGCAGTAAACAATTAGACAGAAAAGTACCAAAATGAGTCAAAATTTTGACACACATATATGTATATATATACATACGTACATATATATAGATACATATATACATAACACATACATACATATATACATACAAAAGAGGTAAGCAACGATAAGTAATCATACGTTAATAAACCGCGGTAGTTTCGTTAGAAGAGACTACCTGAGTTCTTTAGGGGGGAGGGGCCTCTTGACCTACATGTTATCAGAAAGATTCCCAGGGGATGACCGACTCGGTTAGGCTTTCTGGTGAAGAGACTGGTCGATTGCCTCGTTATTTTGATTTTTTTTGTTTTTGATTGCTTTAATTTCCATTATATACATATATATATATATATATATATATATATATATATATATATATATATATATATATATATATATATATATATATATATATATATATATATATATATATATTAGAGAACGTTGTAAGTGAAACACCAGTATAAGCCATAAAACACTACAGTCAGGAACCAAAAACATGAAAAGGTAAGTGAAAAAATATGAATAGATAAGTGAACAATAGGTTTTTGACAGTATCTTGTCATCAGCGGTGCCGATAGTGTCTAAAAACCAATGGATTGTTTCTAATAAGTATGATCTGAGCAATAAACATACTTAGACACCGTACAATCCATATGAAACAGAATAAGGAATAATCAGTGGCTTTATCATAGATCACCAAACTCGGCGCCAGACAAAGTGAAAGTTAGTTTAGGAGACCGCAAGAAGACTGATGTCACAAACATTGCAACTATGGAGCCAATGGAATCACTTTAGCAGACTTACATAGCATACTGTTTTATAGCACATAATAACCTAAGTTAGACATTTATTATGACTAAGAGTTATTATTTATTATTTTAATTACACTAGATTTTATTTTTTTTAGTAGTTATTTACTAATTTTAATCATTTAGTTTTGTATTGCTAATTATTAGCAACAGAACATGCTAATCATTAAATCTAAAACAACCAATTATGTGCTTGGAAAGAGTATCAGGGTAATAATTACGTGTTAACACTACTAACAAATCTTTTATATGCTTATGCCTATTGTCCTTAGAACAAAGCCTATTTATTCTTACTTGCTGATTAACAATAATATTATTAATTACGGATTTGTGTAAGCAAGTTAAGTAACTTTGATATTTTACTATATTAAAGTCACATTCTGATCTTTTATCATAAAGATCAAAAGTAAAATTACTATGAGAATTTATTTTTATGTTTATATCTAAGAAGTTTACATTAAGTGTTTTCTTGGCTACTTTGTACTAGTTCTAGATTAGGAGGGTAAAAATTTAGAGCTATATTATTATTACTATTATTAATAAAAATTATGTCATCAATATATCTAAATATTTGGTAATTGCCAACCCAGTCATTAACAATATTATTAATATTATCAACTTCAAAAAAATGTAAATATAAATTCGCTAGCATACTGGAAGCATTTCCACCTTGTGGTACATATATATATATATATATATATATATATATATATATATATATATATATATATATATATATATATATATATATATATATATATATATATATATATATTGTGTGTGTATAAGTGAGAACATAAAACTAACAGAAAAAAAATTTCCTTTAACTTTTTTCCAGTCTTTTTTTATAAACATCTTTTGTACTTGTTTTCGTTTTCAGTTGAGAATATTAATTAATACACACTTGAACTTTTAAATTGCTTAGAGTCATTCCTATTGCATACATAAATCGAGGAACTTTGCACTCGGTTCACTCCGAACTAAAAACTGTATACAAATGCAATCCTCAAATATCGCTTTACACATATATAAATAACATTCCAGGATTCCTGAATACTCGAAAAGGATATTTAATAATTTTCTTACGTAACGTGAAACTGATACGTGTTTGCGACACCTTTCTTCTGCTTCACTTATTTGGATATCTTACTCGATTCAAGGCTTTTCGAAATTCTCTCAAATTACTAAGGACATTTCCCGATTCACGTCGAAGTCTTTTTATCGTCGACACCCAAGCTTTTAAATTATGTAGATACGTGACATCAACAAGCTCCGGGGTTCGTGAAACGTCATTTGCATCGATCGGTGACACTAAGTACCGTCGGTGATACGGTAATTATCTGTTTATTCGTGCAATTTATAGACAAAGCTGTTCGTGGAGTAAGCAGCTGCTGAGAGCAATGAAAAGAAAGTTGTTCTGAGTCGCTGATGAGTTGCAGCTTGGCTCATTTTAGAGGTGTGCACAAGATGAACTTTTGTTATTAATGAAAAGTGTTGTATTTGCAGGGTTTTTTTATTAAATTTTTTTGGAAGGGAATTAAACTTTTGATGATTAATGTCATAAGGATATGTAGCGAGATGAAAAAAAAATTCATATTTGTGGGAGTGGTTAAGGGCAGGAAAGGACATAAAATTTCGGTATTTTTTTCCTATAATTCAATTTTTACTCCATATTTGAAACAATAAGACACCCCTGAAATGGAAATAAATTTGTATAAGGCTTACACCAAATTATAAGATCTTTATAAAATAATTATTTTGGAATTTATAACCCTGCACCGGTCACGTATATAAAAATTGCAGGCATGGCCGCTCGGCGTCTGATAGACGCCACTCTACATTATTTAGGGTATATTTATTCTATTTGTAAAAATAAATATTTGTTAAAACAGTAAGTTAAAGACATGATGGCCAGTCAATTTTTTAAAACATAATTTTAGAAGCATTTTTTTTACAATAAAATAAATTAAAGCAAATGATGACAAGTTTTTTTTCTATAAGCAATTTTTACAAATGAAAACCAATCACATGCGCAAAAAAATATTTTAAAAGCAATTTTTACAAAAGGATAAATTTTAAAAAAATGAAGAAAATATATATTTCTTTTGGCAATTTTTACAAATTGGGTGAAACGGCAATCAGGTGTTTTGGCATATATCCTTTACTATAAAATAGGGGTGGGCAAATAGCGGCTCGCGGGCCACTTGCGGCCCGCTACGGATTTTTTTGTGGCCCGCTAAGACAGCCAGAAAAACTGCCAAATACAGCTAAAACCTCCAAGACAGCCAGAAAAAACTGCCAATATTTTATTTTATTTATATTTATTTATTTCTATGATACAATTTATACATTTTCTAAAATGCAAAATTAACTAAAAATTGCAGTAATTTTAAAAGGTGAGGCCCTCGGCTTCCACAAAGCGGCCCCCGAGCCAAAACAATTGGACACCCTGCAATAAAAGAATGATAGCAACTGCAGGTGTTTTGACTGTAGATGTTTTAAGTGCAGGAAAAACACAAAATTTCGTGATGTATTATTGTCTGCTATTCGGTATTTGCTCCACATTTGAGACAATAAGGCACCCCTGCAATGAATAGAATCAAGATTCGTTAAATTTTGCCTAAGGTTTACACCAAATTATAACATTAGTAAAAATAATTATTTTGGAGTGGTAAAGTGCAGGAAAAAACATAAATTTTCGCACTATATTGCCTGCAGTTCAATATTTGCTCTATATTCGAAACAATAAGGCACCCCTGAAATGGTCAGAATCAAGCTTCGTAAAAATTTTATTAAGGGTTACACCAAATTAAAAACATTTTTAAGGCTGTAGTTCCGGTTAGTTACCATTTGGCAACTTTTAAAGTAAGCACTTTTGGCGAAATTCTGGGAAATAGATGCCGTCTGTAAAGGTGGAAAAATGAAAATGAGACTTTTCTGGGGGGTTTTCTTTCATGGTTTATTGGTTAGAATATGTGAACATAACGGAAGTAGTAGTAATACCTGAGCTACATATCCGTTACCCAGAGTCACCTTGTAAATTCAAGCAAGTGTCTCAGTGCTTACTTGAGTTTAGGTACCCTGAGAGAAGAACGTCCATGGTTGTGTGTGGAACCAGTCTTTAACGGCGTGCGGGACCTCAGTATCGTTAGCAAATTGGCCTTTGGGAGCCTTTTTCAATAGACCTAAGATGTGGTAGTCGCAGGTCGAGGGGGGGGGGGAGAGGTCACGGACCTCCTACTGAAAGCATCCCAACAAATTTTGTTTACGGCATCAATCGATTCCAGAGTGATTGCCAAGTGTTCTTGAACAGGTCTCGGCCTATTCCGTGCTCACACGTCTTTTACGAAATTCCCTAAACCATCTTAACACTGTACACTATTACAGACACTCATGCCCATTCACCTGCTTCTTGCGACGATAAATTTCGGCTTCACTAACACTTTCTGCCATCAAAAATTTAATAACCGCTTGCTGGCCCAGTTTGGACGAATCCATGTCACGACCGTATACCACACTGGTAGTTTCCGCCGATAGCAGTTTCACTTCGTAACTGTTAGGGATTTCCTTTTGGTTCAGTGGATTTCTAATTCCCTTTCGCCGTCTTCTGCAGTATACATCCCAGAAAAGGGACGGATTCATCTCATTTATATGCCTTTATAAGGAAGGTTATATTTCCATATACTAACTGTAAGTACAGAGATCTGTTCCCTTTTGAACACTATTAGGCAACCAAATAAATAATAATTAATGTTTACAGTTGCCAATACAGAATAACTCATCTTTACTGTTGTCAATACAAAGTAATTAATCTTTACGGTTGCCAATACAGGATAACTAATATTTTCCAGTTGCCAATACAGAATAACTAATCTTTACAGTTGCCAATACAAAATAAGTAATCTTTACGGTTGCCAATACAGAATGACTAATCTTTACAGTTGCCAGTGCAAAATAACTAATGTTTACACTTGCCCATACAGAATAACTAATCCTTACAATTGGAAATGCAGTATAACTAATCTTTACAGTTGCCAATACAGGATAACTAATCTTTACAGTTGCCAATACACAACAACTAATGTTTACAGTTGCCAATACAGAATAACTAATCTTTACAGTTGCCAATACAGGATAACTAATCTTTACAGTTGCCAATACACAACAACTAATGTTTACAGTTGCCAATACAGAATAACTAATCTTTACAGTTGCCATTACAAAATAACTAATCTTTGGAGTTTCCAGTACAAAATAACTAATCTTTATGGTTCCTAATACAGAATAACTAATATTTACAGTTGCCAGTACAAAATAACTAACCTTTACAGTTGCCAATACGCAATAACTAATCTTTATGGTTGCCAATACAGAATAAGTAATCTTTACAGTTGCCAATGCACAACAACTAATGTTTACAGTTGCCAATACAGAATAACTAATCTTTACAGTTGCCAATACAAAATAACTAATCTTTAGAGTTTCCAGTACAAAATAACTAATCTTTATGGTTCCTAATACAGAATAACTAATATTTACAGTTGCCAGTACAAAATAACTAATCTTTACAGTTGCCAATACGCAATAACTAATGTTTAGAAGTTGCCAATACAGAATAACTAATCTTTACAGTTGCCAATGCAAAATAACTAATCTTTATGGTTGCCAATACAGAATAAGTAATCTTTATAGTAACATGCAACTTCATGTGTTGGCTCAAACAAAGAGAGATAAGTATTTAATCACTGCCACTATTACAAAATGTCTCACCTTCATTTGGATAACCCTATTATTATTGAATTTAATCGAATATAATTTGCCGCAAACAAAAATTTATTTACGGTAAAACTATGCTATTTTCTCAAGAATGGTGAAAGCTTTACATCATTAGATATTTAAAAAATGAAACTAAAAATACCAATCGCTACTTTTAATAATAGTAAAAAAAATATATTTTGTAATTAGCGTCATTTAATTGAGTATCCTTAGTAGTCAACGATTTTTTAAAACTAATTATAGATAACAGTGACGCTTTTTGTAAAACTGAAGAGTTTAAGTACCTCCTCCAAATTGATTATAATAAATTTCAAAACTGATAAAGGTTGAATAAATTGATCTCGAGTGGTCTAATTATTTATAAAGTCTAATAAAAATATAAATTAAAAAGTATTTAGAAAAATAATTATGTCAACATAAAGTTAAAAAAAATGTCATCAGTTTATTGTACGAAACAATTTCTTGAACGAGATAATGTAATGTACTACGTTTGATTATTCGAAGCATACTTTTGTTTTTCCTTACTTCATAATTCATTATTGACAAGTAATAGACTTAAGTATTTCAAGATGCCAGAAATAATTTTTTTATATTTTAAATTTTTTAAACTTTTTTAAATTTTATCCTCTTTTTGTGATTTTATTTTAAAATAGGAAATCTTTCATTTTGCGCTAAAACCTTAATTTGAATTTAATTCTGTTAGTTTTTTTTTCATTTCTTTCTTACTGATGGATCAATTTCTCCGGAAGATAATTTTCCACATTTCTTACACTTACATAAAAGCTATAGAGCTTTTTATTCTACTAGTCGGCTTATAGTTGTTTAGTAAATATAAGTACAGTAAATAAAAGTGTCTGGTGTTACTTTTTTTTTTGGCAAATACAATAGACCACAAAAATTAAGCATTCAAACAGGCTCTTCATATTTACTGCTAATGCAGAGGAAATGTCTCATGGGCATTTTAGAAAAGATTAAAAATTTCGTGTCTTCGTATAGCATTTTAAAAAATCGTCATTTACCTTAATTACAAATTATTTTTCATTTCATGTATAGCACCAATGCTTTCCCAAATATAATTAAATAATTAAGCTGTTTGTATCCCTGTTTCCTTTCAAGGAGCAGGGAGATATAAAAACCCGTGAACTTTCAATAGGGCTGTGCATTTTTTTCTTTTCAGGTCTTTAACTGTCTACAAAGTTTCCGACGCAAGTAACATTGACGCTGACAGCTGTCAAGAGTACAGCTCCTCACTCGTTTATACAAAGCAATGAATTGAAATATAAGCAATGAGTTGAAATATATGCTGATAATTGAATAAGTATTTGCTTATTCATATCAATGCCATAGACGTAACCATTAATCAACAATGTTAACATTATATTCGAACTGAACATAAATGCCACCTATTGCTGGTTTCAGCCTGAAGCATGGGCGAAACTGTAACAAACTACAAGTGCAGGTGGGAGTCAAAAATCCAAATAAGGCCAATCTGCTTAGGCCTTGTTCACATTGCTTCCAGGAGATTGCATAGCGTTCATCCGTTGGCGTTGAGATTGATAACATGACTTGTGATTGGTTTGACGTTTCACGTGCTCATTTCGTTGAGCTCTGTGATTGGGTGAATTTTTTATCGCTGGCGCTATGTTACGATCTGGAAGCCATGTGAACAAGACCTTACCTTGAACATTTGCTAATGATGTAAGGAAGTGGTTAGACCTCATAGCTTGCAGGAAAAATAGACAGTTAATTATATATACAGTGGAATCTCGATCGATCGTTTTCGGATCCATCGTTTTTCCGTTTGTGTCGTTCATTTTATCCAGTCCCAAAGATCATATTACTTTGTTATGTTTCCGCATCTATCGTTTTCCCGCATTTATCGTTCATTTCATTCGGTCCCTTGAAAAACGATAGATCGAGATTCCACTGTATATATATATATATATATATATATATATATATATATATATATATATATATATATATATATATATATATATATATATATATATATATATATATATATATATATATATATATATATATATACGATGCTATTTACACGAGAACTTTTTAAACTTGCCTTTCAGTTCTGAACTCAGTGGTACACATGCAGAATTTTCTTTAAATATCCTATAGAATAAAAGGTAATTTTTATTTCCTTTTTCAGTGTATGACCCATTTTATAAAAAAAAAACGTATTTCAATTCCTTGCAAGTGAATTTTTTTTTAAATATTTATTTTTGCTACCGTCAATTCATTGATGTCTCCTGAGCTAAAGCTACGCGTAGGCAGCATTTTAGATATTTCTGACAACTTTGCAGATTTTCTTTAAACAATAGCCGTTAGAAAGTTTAAGTTAAAAAAAATAACTGAAGTTGTTTGGAAGTTGTAATTAATATTCACCTCGTTTTTAATTACACCGTGGAAAACATGCCCTGCAGTTTTTTTCCCTTAAATGTTTATAAAAAAAAATTAAAATATCCGGTACTTAGTGATTTTTCTCCACCATTAAATTAATTAGAGATTATTAACTGGAAGTAATTATAAATTTCACACTTTAAAACTACTTTTACGATCGGTAAGTTCATTATATTTCTTGGAAGTGAAAAACAATCGATATAAAAAAGGATGCAATCAATGGAAGAATATTTAAGGAAATTTTTAGAGTTATTTTGCCATTAAATTTACTGCCTTAATTAAAAATAATTTCTGCCATTTTCTGTGCAACAGATTTTACAGAACTATTAACTCCGAAATGCTATTAATGTAGTACCCAAAAATGTCTTAAGTTATACATTAGTTTGCTACTACCTAAAAAACCTAAATAATTCCTTTCTGTGTAAAATTAGAGTCTACGAGCAGAGGAGAATGTTCCTCAAAGAACTTTTCTAATCACAGATGCGCAAATGATTAGTAAAAATTATGTTTACTGCATTTCAAAAAGGACTTTTAAATGCAATGCACGAGTAAATTTTTTTAATTAAAGAATATATATTATATTATTTTTCATAGGCTTCAATAATTTAACAACCGGTAAAAATTCCCTACTGAAAAATTTAGAATTTTTAAAAATTGCATACTCTTTATTAAAAAGTGTTCAAATCGGACCTTTAAAATGCAATCACAGTAATTCACATCACAGCAATATACGATGTCTTCTTTCTCCGCAAAATAGTCTACAAAATGGCTTTGTCGTCTTCAAAACTAGCTTATTTTTACAATTTTCTCTAATAGACTAGTAGGTAACCCGTCATTTTGACGTCATAATGGAAAAAGTATATGAAAGTTAAAAAAATATCCCGAATTATCTAAAATATTGCATTTAATCCACACCTTGTAAAAGCAAACCCTTTCATTATTTTTTATTTATTTAGTTTTCATGCGATTGGAGTAGTAGACTGCCATCCAACCCGTCATTTTGACGTCATAATGTTAATAATGACGTCATAATGGAAAAAGTATATGAAAGTTTAAAAATATCCCGAATTATCTAACAATATTACATTTAATCCACACCTTGTAAAAGCAAACCCTATCATTATTTTTTATTTATTTAGTTTTTGATGCGATTGGAGTAGTGGACTGCCATCCATTTTTTTACAGTTCACTACGCGATTCATTCACATTCAAGTTTGTTTACTTTCAGAATTCATCGCAAAAGTAAACAGATTTTTAAAAATTGTTAAATATACAGCTAAAAACATCCAATTTTTTTTTTTTAGTTCTGAATGTTTTATAGAAAAATAGGCTGAACAAACGTGATTTGATGGAGAAGATATTTGTTTTTAGGTAAGAAAAAATTCTGAACCACATCTGAAATTGAAATTAAGCCTAAACGGCGGTTTGCTTACTGAGGGCTTCAATTGAAAGATGAGTACAGCCCGGAAGTGTCATACAGAGACAACGGCTATTATATATAGGATTCCAACCTTGAAGCCTAGAACCCAGCAATTCTGAGTCTGTTTGAGAGTGTTTTAAGTCCCGTACAAGACCGCTAAGCTCTGCCTGTGTGATTTCATGATGTGAACATGCCATAGATGTAAATGGTTGAATGTCAGGATCTTGATGGTTTGGGTCATCGGAGGTGTCTAAAATGTGGATTTTGGGGGAAATGGTGCGTGGCAAACAAAATATAATTACAGATTCGTTATTTTCAGCCAAAAATATACGAGAAACACCCAGAACCATGTCTGAACGACATTTTTCAAGTTGTACAGTGAAAACAATCCTGCGATGGGTTTCAAACGAGAGGGCAAATGGGTCTGCATTACCAAGGAAACGAATTGGTTATCCTCGAAACATTAGGGGGCGTCCATTAATTACGTGAGGCTTTTAGGGGGGGGGAGGGAGTCGAGCCGAATCTCACCCAGTCTCACGTAGGGGAGAGAACGGGTCTCGGCAAATATCACGTAATTTTTTTCCGCAAGAAACAGTGTAAAATTGCGAGAAAACTGGGTTATATTAAGTAAAACATGTTTCTGCACTAAAATATGGCTAAATCCTACAAGATAGTTCTAGTAGTCACTCTTGAGACCACACATGAGTCCCCGTGGACTGAATTAGAATGAATATTCTTTTACGAATTTTAGTAGTTCCTATTTAAGTATTTTATTGCTCGATTTTCTCACTGTGATTCTAGACTACGTTCTTAGTAGTGTTAAATACTAGGCTTAACTAGTCTTAAATAAAAATAATTAAGAAAATTATGTTTTTTTAAATAAATCCAACGCAATCAAGCACAGATTAACGTATTTTCACTAAAAATACGCATTTTGAAAAATCTCACGTGAGATTAGGGGGGGTGGGAGAGGGGGTCAAGCCAAATCTCACGATATCTCACCAGGGGGGGAAGGGGGGGGGGTAGAAAAATCTCAAAAATCGCCTCACGTAATTAATGGACGCCCCCTTACCAAGGAAACGAATTGGTTATCCCCGAAACATTAGAACACCTGAATATTTGCAGTGAGTCCGCCATTTGTGAAGAAGTTGCCACCATTTCCCCTGGGGATGACCGATAGAGTGGTGGGAAACTTTAGAGAACGGCTTCGGCAAGGCATCGTCAATAACAGGGCCGTTCCAACTCGCGGATGCCAGCGATGCTGGGCAGGCGGGCGGCAAGTAAGCCGCCCGGTTAAAAAAAATTTAAAACTAATTTATTAGTAAAATAATCTATATAAAAATATTATCATTATGCTAGGTAACTGCTTAGAGTTAAAAATGCATTTTACAAGTATAACTGGAAATGATTACAAGATAAAAAAAACTTTTTGTATACCATGTTTTTGAATTTTCTGTTGAATAATATAAATATGACAATTCTTTGTATTAATAAATACTTTAAAAAAAAAATTTTTTTTGATGAATTATCCCATCAACTTGAAAGAAAATGAAGTTAATTGGAAGTTAACTTGCGTTTAACTTTTCGTTCCCGTTCCGGCCGATAGATGGCTGCACCAGTCTACAAAACAAAATTAACTGAAAATAATAAAAACATGGTAAAAATCTGCTTAAAGATGGCTAAAAGCATTTAAAAAATGCATTGTCATCGTGTTCTGAGTTCATCGTGTCATCGTGTTCATTGTCATCGTGTTTCAAATGTCTAGCTAGTCGGGAAGTTAGTTAAAAATCGATTGCAAGATTTGTACTGGACAAGCACACAAACACACACACAAGCTAGTAAGCAAGTTAATAAAAGCATGGTAATAAACAAATCCACATATATTTTAAAAAAGCTACTCCACGTCGCAACCAGTTGGGAAATACATTGTTCGTTTTTGTTTTAACACGTTTTAACCCATCATCCCATCAAATCGCGGCGCATCGCCGGCATCGCGTCAGTGCGGGCGGTTTTTGCCACGTTGCAGGAAAATACTCGTTTATGCCCTGAGCCTATAAATACACGGACCGGGATAATTTGCACTGCATTAATTTTGAACGTGTCCATCTCAACAACTGAAAAACAAAGCTTTTTGTCTCGAATTTTTGTGCTCGATTTTGTGATTGCTGACCAATAAAAATATTTCACAGGTAAGTAAACTTGATGATATGTTTTCTTTTGCGCGGTTAGAGGTTAGAAATTGAAATAATACATTTATGGTTTGATATTAGTTTTGCAAAAAAAAAAAAAAGCTAGTATTCATTACTTAATTCTATTTTAAGATTATTTAACCTTTTTGACATACTCGCTATCGGGCTGCACGTCTTGCCTGGACAAGAGAGCACAGAGACTGGAGTGTAGAGGACTGGAAACGAGTAGCATGGAGTGATGAGTCTCGATTCCGACTACTTAACGCCGACGGGAGGCTGAGAATATAGCGTCAGACTCATGAAGCCATGGATCCTGCATGCCTGGCTGGAACTGTACAAGGGCATGGTGGCTCAATCATGGTCTGGGGTGTTTTTTCGTGGCCAGTGGCGTAGCTAGAACTTTTGCCGCCCGGGGCGGTCTCCAATTTGCCGCCCTTTCTAAGTCAATCAATTGGTAGTTTTTATAAATTAATAAACATAAATAAATAATTGTAATTGAGACAAACTATAGGTGGGGAACTTTTTTACCATTGGATACCATATTTAAATTAGACAGTAATAAAGGAGGCCGCTTAAGTTGATATACCTATAAATGCAACTTTTATAAAGACCACAAGAAACTTACAGAGGTCGCAGTTTCCCCACCTATGAGACAAAACATATACCTAATTTATAAAAAAAATTTCATAAAGTATGTTTTATTTTATATTTTTATATTTATAAATAAAAATAAATAATTTAATTTCTTTTGGATAAACAAACAAATTGTACACATATGTGTATGTAAACAAAACCTATTTATATATTTACTCTTCTAACTTTCATAGTAGAAAAATCGTGTATAATGCTCTCAAAATTTATATTATTTGTAATTTCTTGTTCTATCGAAAATACTGCAATATTTTTTAGTCTTAAATCTCTCATTGTGGAACGAAGATAATTTTTTATCAACTTCAATTTGGAGAAGCTCCTTTCGCAACTAGCGACAATGATAGCAATTGTTAAAAAAATTCTTAGCAAAATTACAATGCTGGGTACAGAATTTTCCAATCTATACTGCTGAATAAAGTTTAGTAGATCAAGAGGGCCTTCCTTCCCGTCTTTCCGTCTTCTTGTAGTGCAGGTACAGCCATAAAAACCTGGATCCGTTTTCTTTCAATATAGAACTGTTCTTTATCAATGTCAATATATAATAAGTCTATATCAATAATATGTCTTTATCAATGATAATATTTTCAACCCTACATTGACTTGACGATAAGGAAAAATATTCGAAATCGTATAGTAATTCATAATTTGTAGAAATCGAATAGTAAACTTATGAATTGAACAAGTGGTTTTTTATAACTAATACTAAAAAAAAAGCCGCCCCAAAATATGTGCCGCCCGGTGCGGACCGCACCCACCGCACCCCCCTAGCTACGGAGCTAGTTTAGGATCTTTGGTGCGTGTACCAACCTCCCTCAATGCAATTCGGTACGTAGAGTTGATGGGTGATCACCTCCATCCGTTTATGCTGTTGTGTTATCCGCATGGTAATGGAGTTTTCCAGCAAGACAACTGTACCTCTCACAAGTCCCGGTTGGCTACTGGCTGGTTGGATGAGCATTCCTCTGACTTCTCTGTCATGAATGGGCCACCTAGAAGCCCAGACTTAAATCCTATTGAGCATCTTTGGGATGTTTTGGAACAAGGCGTGAAAGGCCATCACACAGCACCAAAGAACCTTACTGAATTATGGACAGCTTTAGCCAATATTTGGCAAGCCATTCCCGTGGAACGTTTCCAGAAACTTGTTGAATCTATGCCTCGTCGTGTGGCAGCCGTTATGAAGGCCAGAGGAGGCCCAACTCGTTACTAGGTAGGTATCCCTAATTCAGTGGCACATCAGTGTATTAATAGATATGTGTTGTATGTATTTAATATAACGTATTCATTTGGTTATTATATCAATACATTAATAATTATTATGTTAGGCTGTAAAATTGAAAAAGTAACTGAATTTATAATATTTTCTGTAATTCGGTGTTTCATTTAAGGTAAAAATATTTCAGAGATATTTCAATTAATCCATACGGTATGAGGGGGGGGGGGGCAAAATTATTCTCTCACACGGGCGGCAGCTACCCTAGGAACAGCCCTGGTCAATAACTAGCGCTACCTGAGTGAGTTATTTTCAAAACCTAGTCTATAAAAGCTGGATTGTAACTAATTATTACAAAATAAAGCTTTTTTCTGTAAATTGTTCTGTACGTTTTAATTATCCTTTGAAATCGGGGTTGTCCATTCTGCCCCACCCTGTAAAGTCATTACCCTATATATAGCGTTCGTTTCGCTTTTGAGAACCAAATTTGGTATTAATAAACGATTAATTTGTAATGCACTCTCTTAACGTTTTGCAAGCTTTACTTTTTGCATCGCATCCATTGTTAAAAAGCGACAGTTCTTTGACATATTGTTACTGAATAAATAAAAGAGAATGAACTTTCAGCACTTTCAAGTTTTAGACACTTTCTTTAATTATAGGAGACTTTTTGTCACATAAAAATGAGAAATTTAAAGTAGCTAGCAAAACGCAATTTGAATACGCCATCCAGAGCGATTTCACGAAAAACTCGCCAGCTACAAGGCAAAAAGCAATTAAGTTTTTATCTTACTTCACTTATACTCCTTAAAACTGAATATTTCTTTTAATATTCATGAAGGAAGGAAGCAAATTTGTCTTTTGAAATATTTTTCACTTTAAAATAATCCCTTGATGCAAATTACGAGAAGGGGGAGGATTTGAGAAAGTGTAAAATGGTTATTTCCACCTCTATTTTTTATCGCAGAATTAGACGCGTGCTATAAAAGTTCTCTCGCCTCGAAATTCGCTGCATATAAAAAATAAATGCTTGTTTACAATGCGAATAAAACCCTCTAAATTCCAGAAAGCAATATAATTTTTTATAAAAGAAAATCTGACATCGCATAGCGAGTAAGTTAACATTTATTGTTTTGCCAAACTAGAGGATTTCTCTATTATTCCGTGCTGTGTATTCTATTTTTATTTGACACTGATTAGAATATCCTTCAACGATATGTGCTTCGTGATGAATAAGAGAAAAAAAAATTATTTCTACGAAGTAGACAGAATTTATTTTTTTCCCTAATTAAGAGTTAATGCACCTTATCCCCTTCGCATATTTCTCGGAATTTCTTATCGTCGCAGCTATCCTTGACAGAATGCTGGTTCTGTTTATCGCGCACAAGCTTTGCGCATGTGTTCACGTCAGCGTCACGCACGCTCACCTCCGTTCGCTCGTACAACAGCCGCGTCGAAAACCTCGTCTCTATCCTCAAAACGTTTGATCCCTCAGATCGCCTCGGATCCCTCAAAACGTTTGATACGTGACCTACTTTCAGCATGAACTTTTCCATGTTTTGTTCTATTCTTTAGTTCGGCATCATAAAGTATCTAAAACGGACCAATCCGCCGCAAACGCTTATTAAGCTCAAAGTAAGTAATGGGGAAACCCGTTTCAAACGCTAGGATGGCCGCAGTCAGTTGTTCTTGAGATTTCTTCTTTGCTTTGATTATGTAATTTTGTTCAAGCCATTAGAATGTCCTTTATCTTCGAGATATGGTCTAACAAACCATGGCAGAGAGAAAGGATATGCATATTTTCTTTTAGCACAGGAAAGTGTATGGTGGTTCGTGTATACCACCAATATGGTAGAAGCCAAGTTAATCACTCTAAACTCATTAACAAACTTAACAACTTTATTCACAAAGTAATAGTATAGGCAGATTACGCCGACATACACAACATACTTAAATTATGGCGCGAACCTGCTTTGATAAAATCAACTTTAAACATCTCGAGAGGTCTAAAAGAATTTGTGATAAATCGTAAATGAAGGAGCCATCGCCCCAGCCTCAACTTAAACACATCAGGCAAACTGACGAATGACTAAAACAAACAAACCGAAAAAACTTAAGAACCTCTGACTCCCATCTGTCTGGCTATGGCTTATAACTGCTTACGCAGCCAATCAGAGTTTGCTATGACGTTTGCTGCTTCGAAGCGATTCAATGCATAAGTTACGTGATTCATTGAATATTTAATTAGTAATTAATCTTTCTAAAATGTAATCGGAAAATTTATACCATGGAGCACCACACACTCCCCCCCGTAGAGAAGATTGAAATTTAGTTTTAAAATTTAAATCTAACAACTGGCTTTGAAATTCGCCCAGATTTAGTTACTGTATTTTCCTGTCGGGGAATGTGTTGTTTCTCAGTGTCTCCATGTATTTTAGTTAATACATAAGCAGGCTTTACACGATCAATGCTTACAGATTGAGGTTTACCCTTGATACAAATAGTCAGTGTCTTTGGTTTTCTTGACACGACAGCATATGGTCCTTCATATGGTGGCGCCAAAGGAGGCTTCACATGGTCTGTCCGCAGGAACACATGTGTACAGTCCTTGAGATCCTTGAAGACAAAAACTGGTGGCTTGGCATGTCTTCCTGTCGTATTTGGTGTCAAGTTGGTCATATGGGAACTCAGTCTCTGCAACATCTCAGCTGGCTCGTCCTTCACCGGGTTACTCTGAAAAAACTCACCTGGAAGTCTTAACAGACCACCGAACACTAATTGTGCTGGGGCAGCCTTCAGATCCTCCCTTACAGTTGATCTGATAGCCAGAAGCACCAGTGGTAGAGCATCAACCCAATGTACCGGATCTACTGCCATCAGAGATGATTTAAGCACTCGATGGAATCGTTCCACCAATCCATTGCTCTGTGGGTGGTATGCCGTAGTCCTGCTGCGCCGGATCCCCAAGTACGTTGACAGCCTATTAAAAAGTTGAGACTCAAAGTTTGGTCCGCGGTCTGTCGTTACCACCTCGGGAATACCATAACGAGCTATCCAAGTAGATAAGAAAGCATCCGCTATGGTTTCTGCCCGTTGGTCCGGAAGTGGCACAGCTTCAGGCCATCGCGTCTGGCGATCCACACAAGTCAGCAGATACCGGTTGCCTTTGGATGGAGGTAGGGGCCCAACTATATCGATGTGGACATGAGAAAACCTATTTGTTGCGACGAATGTTCCCAGAGGCGCCTTGTTGTGTCTGTTCACCTTGACTCGCTGGCACTGGTTGCATTGTCTACACCATTCTGCACAATCTTTCCTCATGCCCGTCCACACGAACCGTTGTTGGATGAGTCGCCAAGTTCCTTTTACACCAGGATGTGAAAGTTTGTGGTTGGCTTCAAAAATCCTCCGTCTCCATACTCTAGGTACAAATGGTCTAACTAGGTCGTGAGACACATCACAATACAATTTTCTTTCACAGGCAGGCAAAGCAATTAACTTTAACTCAAGACCTCTTACCTCCTTTGAACGCAACATTTGTTGTAAATCGGGATCCGTTGCTTGATCCTCGGCAAATAAATTAAAATCAATTGAACTATTTAAATTCAAAGTGTATATTCTGGATAGCGCGTCGGCTACTATATTTTGTTTTCCTGGCAAATATTGGATATCTGCAGTGTATTGGCTAACAAGTTCTAAGTGTCTAACCTGTCGAGGGCTAGCACTTGTTAATTTTTGGTGAAGTGCGAAGGTTAAGGGTTTGTGATCAGTGAAGATCGTGACTGTTCTTCCTTCAAGCATGTGCCTAAAATGTTTTACTGCAGAATATACCGCCAACAGTTCTCTATCAAATGCACTGTATTTAGTTTGAGTGGGGGTTAATTTTCGTGAAAAGAATCCTAATGGCTCCTCACCGTCCTTGGTAAGTTGAGAAAGAACGGCACCGACTGCTCGGTCCGACGCATCGACAGTTAACGATAGGCGTGCGCTGGGAGCTGGGAATTTCAGTGCATTTACCTCCGAAATAGCTTTCCTACAAGTTTCGAATGCATTTATTAATGGTTCTGTCCACGGTATTGGAGTCATATCCTTTTTCTTTCTGTTAATTATGAGATCAAAAAGCAATGCCTGTTTCTCCGCAATATTAGGCAAAAAACGATGATAAAAATTTAAAATTGCTAGAAAGGTCCGAAGTTGACTGATATTGTTTGGGCGAGGGTATTGCTGTAATGTTTGGACCTTTTCAGGTAGCGGCTCAATTCCCTGCTTTGAAATTTGAAAACCCAAAAATGGTATTTTGTCAACTCCGAATATGCATTTCTGGAGGTTTAAAATCAGGCCATGTTGACTTAGAGTTGAAAAAAGTATTTCTAAGTGTTTTTTGTGCTGTATCTCGTTATCAGAAAAGACAAAGATATCGTCAAGATATGACAAACAAAAATCCAGGTCTCTAAGTATGCTGTCTAGATAACGCTGGAATGTGTTTCCACTGTTTCTCAAACCGAATGGCATTTTCCGGAATTCGAACAAACCTATAGGGGTTGTCACCGCGGTCTTAGGAATGTCTGTAACCTCAACCGGAATCTGATAGTATGCTCGAACCAAGTCGACTTTCGAAAAAACCTGTTTCCCCCGTAATCCCATAACTACATCATGGATGTGTGGGAGGGGGTAGCGGTCGGGAGTTGTGACCTTATTGAGTGCCCTATAATCTCCGCATATTCTCCAAGTTCCGTCCTTTTTCTTCACAAAATGAATAGGGCTGGCCCATGGGCTTTTAGAGGGCTGAATAACACCCTGTTCCATTAGAGCTTTAAATTCCAACTTCAATGTTTGAAGCTTCTCGGGGTTCAACCTACGAGGTCTCGAAAAAATGGGTTGTCCTGTGGTTTCAATACAGTGCGTTACCGGAAAGTTTTGCAAATTATTATTGCAATGCA
Organism: Dolomedes plantarius; assembly: GCA_907164885.2. Taxonomy (NCBI): domain Eukaryota; kingdom Metazoa; phylum Arthropoda; class Arachnida; order Araneae; family Dolomedidae; genus Dolomedes; species Dolomedes plantarius. Next base: position 93,015,033 of record OU015499.1, on the reverse strand, counting down.
CATTTGGATTGAAAAGTTTTGGAAATCGCGCTAGAATTCTTTCGTATTCAGTTTTCCCCTCCAGTGGAGTAAGTTTTAAACTAGGGCCAGTCCCTGGATATCCCGATACTGCTAACGCTGTAACGTTATCTGTAACTTTATTTTGTACATCCACCAGGATACCATAATGGTTAAGGAAGTCGGCTCCTAGAATTGGCGTGGTAATGTCTGCCACCACCAAATTCCAACTGAATGCTCGACGAAGTCCAAAATCTAACTTCAAATTGACTGTACCAAATGTTTTGATAACAGAGTTGTTTGCAGCATACAATTTTAAATCCTGCACAACCCTATTTCTTGTTAGCTTTTGGGGAAAACAGCTTAATGCTGCCCCCCGTGTCCACTAAAAACTTAGCACCTGTATTTTTCTCGTAAATAAACAACCGGCTTCCGAAACTACGCTCATCTGGTGCCGGTATTCCAGATGTGCCTAGGCGTTTTCCGAAAAATTACATGGCGATACACATTTTTTAGCTAACCTTCCGAACTTCCGGTGGTACCAACACCTTTCTGTTGAAGTAGAAAAATGGGGTTGAGATCTAGCTTCATTCCTCGTTTTACTGCGGTCACGTTTCTTAAAGTACCTAGAACGACCGTTGTATTGTGTACTTTTACTTTGCGCCTCCAATTTAGCTATTCGTGATTCTAACTTTTGCAACTGTGTTTGAGGGGTTTGGGAATCAACGGGAGCTAAAAACTCTCCCGAGGTTTCATAAACTTTATCAGCTACTCGAGCAAGCTTTGAGTTATCTTGCATATCGTCCACACAAGCACTTAAAATTTGTCGGATGTTAATGGGTAATCTCTGTAACCAGAGTTCCCGCAATGCGGTATTATTAAGTTTTCCCCCATTTAAACTATCCATTTCGCAAAGTAGCTGTGAAGGTCTTTGATCCCCTAAGCATAATCCACTAAACAACTTTTTAAGTTTCAAACTCTCAGATTCCTCATAATAGGATAAAATGCTATTTTTTAGAGTGATGTATGCATTTTCTGAAGGGGTATTAAGTACTATATCACGTACACATTTAAGTATTTTTGTATCCAGAGCGGCTATGATTGAATGAAATTTTGTAGAATCCTCTGTTATACCCGCATTTTTAAATTGAGCTTCCACCTGTCGGAACCATAACGCAGGATCAGCCTCCCAAAAAACCGGGGCTTTAAATGCCACCCTACATATGTCGGCATCCACATTCAAATTAGTATTAGGCATTTTCCTTTCTTTTTTTTTAAAAATAATATGTATGCAATACGAAAAAATACAGTTTATACTTTTGGGAAATTTGTGTATATATTAAAAGCGTACTTTAAGCTATAAAAATACCAAAAACACTATCACACAAATGAGCATTCTTCTGTATAAACATTACCTGCAAATTTTCTTTGAACTCAATCAAATATAAACACAGATTACAACTTCAAGAGGTCAAGAGTTAAGGTCAAAAATTATAGCCTACCTGCACCTGTGTTGACGAAACCACTTCAAAATTTGCGCTGATGAAACCTGCATCAAAAAATTTATACCTCTTCAAAACTTGCAACGTCATCCATTACGAAGTCATCAAAAAGGGGGTGTTGCAAACAAGCGTTCGGCTTACTCTAGTAGAACTGTCCAAAAGGTCACCACTATATGGTGGTTCGTGTATACCACCAATATGGTAGAAGCCAAGTTAATCACTCTAAACTCATTAACAAACTTAACAACTTTATTCACAAAGTAATAGTATAGGCAGATTACGCCGACATACACAACATACTTAAATTATGGCGCGAACCTGCTTTGATAAAATCAACTTTAAACATCTCGAGAGGTCTAAAAGAATTTGTGATAAATCGTAAATGAGGGAGCCATCGCCCCAGCCTCAACTTAAACACATCAGGCAAACTGACGAATGACTAAAACAAACAAACCGAAAAAACTTAAGAACCTCTGACTCCCATCTGTCTGGCTATGGCTTATAACTGCTTACGCAGCCAATCAGAGTTTGCTATGACGTTTGCTGCTTCGAAGCGATTCAATGCATAAGTTACGTGATTCATTGAATATTTAATTAGTAATTAATCTTTCTAAAATGTAATCGGAAAATTTATACCATGGAGCACCACAAGTGTCTATTGGGCTGGCGATTATGAGCGATCCGATCATCAAACACAACCCTAAGGGATTGTTCACATAGGGGTCCGTTGCGTTGCGTTAAGGAAAAGATGACGTTGAGACGGAAATAAACCAATCATAGGCGTTAAAAATTTCATTGCTAATCGTTTGGAGGCATATGATTCGTTTATTTTCGTCTCAACGTCATCTTTTCCTTAACGCAACGCAACGGACTCCTATGGGAACAGGCCCTAAGACCAAACATAGCAGGACCTACAATTTTAAGGTCTCAGAAAAGGGATTTTATAATAAAAGTTCTGCCTCGAGGCTCGACAATCGACTGCATTCTTCATCTTTCTAGCGGGCACAGTGTGAGAGGCAAGCCCACTTATAGCCATTGTTAATAAACTCAGGCATACGTCTTCCTTCTCTGAGGCACATCTACAGTGGAACCCATTGTCACGGGGACATTATTTATAACGTAATGGTGCATATGCATTCATGCAGAGTTCTCTGGATGGAGAACCCCCCCCACTCCTGTCATCACATTAGTCACGGTAACCCTACACGCCGTGTCCCCCGCCCCCATTGACACCATTTGACCCCCGGGACCCCGGGATCTTTGATGCTCTGTAGAAGGACCGAAAGAGGAGGCGATCCACGCATATACAGAGTACGCAGTGAACATAAATCACTGGCTTCCCCAAGCCAGAGCAGAGCAGAGTACATGAATGCAAACGCAGCATAAAAGGATCTATGAGGAACGTGTTACAAAACACGCACCGAAAAGTGAAGGTAATTGGGGACAGATAATAGGAAGATAAAAAGAAATGAGGGCCCAAAGAGAATAGTGCAAAAAAGGGAAAATTGCAGCAAATGAAGGGGAGCTGTTTATGGCTGAACGAGGGAGACCATACGGAAGAACGCCATGGGGCCCAAGTCATAAAGTCGATTCGACGGAAAAAGTAAAAGAAAAGATTGAAATGGAGGATACGCCCAATAGCCATGAGTGGAGAAAAACATAATTAAAACCCCGAGCGAATGGTGAAGTCAGTGGGCTGTGTAAAATTCTAAGAGATGGCCAGTGGAGTTCCCAGAGGGAGGGAACATAACAAATAGAAGAGGAATATATAAGAAAGAAGATATGAGATAAAAAGAGAATATCTACATAGCTGCTTTACCAGCACACCCATACCTCGCTTTACGGCCTAGAAAAGTTGGCCGTAAAGTTAAAAGCCGTATAACGAATCAATTATTTTGATACAAACCCATTGGCTCCAAAGAGTCTACAGACCGATTATTACTGGATCGTTTTTTTGTCCGAGAAGGGGGAAATATCTCATAGGAAGTTCCGTCGTGCACATTAATCGTCGGCGCCTGCTCCACAGCTACTGTAACTCGTCCACGGCATAGATTACTACCATGAAGCTACAGAAGGAGGGGAAGCTAGTGTTAAAAATGTGTCCCCGATTTGGTCGCCACCACTAGATGGCGCGCGCGCCTGATCTGTTCCCGCTATAACACGGAAACCATACGCTTTAATATGGATTTTTCGTATTTTTAAAAAGAAATGTTTTTTTTTAAAGTGCATTTTTAATATGAATTTATTTATTCAACTTAACAATTGTTTATCTTCATTCAAAATGTTTATTTGAACTGCCTTTTTTGCTAAACTTCATTAAAATTCTGAAGGGGGAGATCACCTTTGCATGCACAAAAATACAATGATTTTACTACCAAGCTTAATGCGTTGTTAAACAGTTAATTTGTAATAAATTTAAACCAATTTTTAAAAGTGAATTGTACAAAGTTTTATCTATTAGAAAAAAAAAACAGAATTTTTGGGAGATTATTAGAAATTATTTTAAGAAAAAAATGTTTTATGAATAGTAAATCTTAGATCAATGAAATATGCAGATTTTTTAAAAAACTATAAGAGATATATATTAAATTATTTGTATATATATTATGCATAGGTTATAATTTAATCTACACCTAAAAGAGTTACCATATTTCACATAAAAATGTTTTTCAGTCAAATGTATTGTAATGTACAAAAAAATATAAATTTGAAAAAAAATTGTCTGCGAAAAAATACCTAAATTTAGGTAGAAATTGTAGAAACATGCAAGATATACATGTATACAAAATTTTTTAGCAATTTGTGATGATTAGTTTTGAAGAAATACTGCGCACAACTTTCAAAATAACAGTTTTTAGAAAAAGCAATTTCAAGTTTAAATTTTCTATAAATTACTTTACTATTAGCTTTAAACATTTGGCCATAAAATCGGTTCTAATTGTCGTATCGACTTAAATTTTTTTCATAAAATTCCTTATATTCTATTCTTCAAAATTAAATCATAATAAAAAATTGAGTTTTTTGAAGGGTTTAAGGTGATCTCCCTCCTTAAAAGGGGAGTGGTCACTTTTACGTACCTTTAAAAGTATCATTTTTAAACCTATGCTGGATTGTATGTACTACTCATGATTTTTGCTTGATTTACATGAAATGTTTTGAGTAACTGTCTATAATACTGTTTATTATATATGCAATATTTCAAGGTAATTAATAAAAAATATAAAATGATTTTTTAAGCATAAAAAGTTAATATTTTTTTTAAATCGAGCATTTTGCAGTTAACTACTGTGCGCATTCTATCAAAATAAATTATTAAGTTACATTAATAATTGCTTACTATATGTGATTACAACACTTTTGACAACAAAATCCACCAAAATTTTTTAACCTTAATATATTTTAATTTTTTTTAAGAATTTTTTTATAAGCTTTTACTCAGTCATTTTTAAAATTTCTAATTAAAAATAGCACGTAATAAAATGTTTTAATATATTTTAGAATAATGTTGCTGGATATTGTTGCCTGAAGTATTGTAATCATATATAGTAAAAAATTATTAATGTACCTTAATAATTTATTTTGACAGAATGCGGACAGTAGTTGACTGCAAAATACTCGATTTACAAAAAAAAATATTCACTTTTTATGCATAAAAAGTCATTTTTATTAATAACCTTGAAAAATTGCATCTATAATAAACAATATTATAGGCAGTTACTCAAAAAATTTCATGTAAATCAAGCAAAAATCATGAGTAGTACATACAATCGAACATAGGTCTAAAAATGAAACTTTTAAAGGTACGTAAAAGTGACCACTCCCCTTAAGGGGAATGAGTAAATAATGATCCATTATTTTCTAGAGCGAGCTAGTTACACAAAGTATGGGTTTTATTGTACTCACAGTAAAAAGATCAGAAAAATATTAATTTTTTTTTAATTATACACAACAGATTTTGCATAAGTATTTATGGTGACAACATTTTTTATCATACAATGAAAACTTATTTACTTTTCAAAACTAACTTAACAGTAATTAAAATCTATATTAAGGTTTCAGCATATTCACCAGTTTTATGAAGTTTTCATAGTGGAAATATTTTATTTCTGTGAACAATTTAAAAAATAATGATGGCTTTAGCTCAGACGTGTATCTTAATTTGCCATAACCACAAAATATGTTGAATATAAGAAAAGTATTTCATAATTATAAAGAATTGAAACTAACAACATACACTATTAATACATTATAATAAAATAAAAATTATTGCTTGATATACAATTTACTATAGATAAATTTGTTCAAAAAATTATACATGACAGGTTTTACAGATATTTATAACATTATTTATTGATATTCAATTCAAAAGTAATATAAAATAAAAGCTTAAATTTAATAATAAATGTGATTTATAATTTTGACTGTTTTCTTAATTTTTTAACTTTAGCCAGAGTTGGGAATTTTTATTTTCTTGTTTGCATATAAAATGCATGCGCGGAATTAGAAAAAAGTTGAAAACATTTTGAATTAAATTAATGTTATGTTGCTCATTGCAACCTATTTCTGGCATAAGAGGACCAGTATAAAATTCTTTCATCACTTAAATAATTAATTTATCATTTAGTTTATTAAAATTTAGAGTTTTGATTATTACAATTTTTAGAATATTAATTACTTTTAAACACAATTCTGAAGGGTATAATAAATAACCTTTACTTATTAAAATAATTAATTTATTTTGATCAGTATTGCTGTTTATAATGGTAAGTTTTGAATGCATTGGTCACATTTAGAAAATCTACTGATCCTCCTAACATAACCAGCAACATAATTTATAATGAAATCTGGCCACTGGAACAACCAGGGGAAAAACATGTTGGCATATCTGTGCACAGAATAAATTTAAAAATTTGTAAAACAATTTTCTAAAACAAGTGTCCATAAAACTCAATGAAAAATGCGAACCAGTTGAACATGTCGCGCCATCTGTTGGTGAGCGACCATAATCGGTCCATTTTTCGAGGAATTCCCCATTGAAGCTTACGCTCCTTCTGTAGCTTCATGACTACTACACTCAGATTACAACGTTCGCACGCCTTTCTTGGAATTAACGCGCGAAAACGGTATGCGAAGTGTTATTCGCAGTTCAATATCATTGAATCGGACGATCGGCGAGGTCTACTGATTCACCCCTTTAGTTCTCAGCCACCGTGTCTCCTTTTATTATTTCTGCCAATTTAACCAGTTCTGAAAGTCGCATTTGATAAGTTTATTTATTTATTTATTTATTTTTATATTTTGTCTTTTTATTTCTATTTTTTTTTTCCGATGTTAACACTAATTTAATTCTAAGAACGGAAATATAGCCACGAAAAATTATCCATACCTAGGATATGGATTTCTGCTCTCCGGTGCATCGTTAAACCCTTAACGATCGCATAAAGTAAAAGAAAACGCCATTAAAAATGCCTATATATTTTAGAATTCCATTTATTTCTCGAACTGCCGACTTGCCACCTATAGTTTAAAAAAAACCATTCCCAATCACATTATAAATAGTCTGGTTCTGCCATCTGGTATGTAAAATTAGAAATAGATTTTTTTCCAGGGAACTGAAATGGATTGTTTTAATACTTTTGGTGCGTTACTTTTAAACACTTCAGCCCGGAAATATCACGGCCACGAGAAATGGAAGGCTAAACCTCACCCCGTAATTTTGACGGGAGCGAAAAGGAAGGAGTTAATGTACCATGTCAATGGCAATATTCATTTTATAAAATTTGTACGTTACTTGCCGCTATAAATAATATGTATTTTAACATTTCATTGTTAGTCTGTCCGTAAACCTTCTAATTTTTGTGTTTTAAATTAATATAAACACTTAGATCATTTTTTTGTTTTGTTTCATCTCTGTGTGCTTTCCTTGATTTTTTCATTTGTCGTATGAGAGCACTGTTAGAAATCAAAGTATTAGAAGGCGTGGCCTAGGTCAGGGTTTCTTAACCCTGTCATTGTGCCCCACTTTGGACACTGATGTGAGGTCACGCCTCCCCCACCACCACCACCATATGTGTCAATATAAGTAGTACACACGGAATATAACACTGAAATTGCTTTTTAAAAGAAATTATAGAATAGATAATTTCATACACAAAATTTAATATTACTACACATATCTAAATTTGGAACATATTATTACTAGAACAGATGAAATCAAAGAATTAAATACAGATAAAATATACTTGAGGTAATCAAGGATCTAGGTGAAGTCGGCATTTAATACCAGTCAGTCACTTTCACAGCATTAATGAGAGGGCTGACACTGTTTGTGTTTGACAAGTTTTTGAATATTAGGTTGTGACTGTCAAAAAATACACCTCAGGTCACTTTCAACGTCCAGCTTTGCTCGATATTTTGACTTCGTGAATACCAGTGATAAAAATCCATATTCACGGAGATATGTGGATGAAAACTGCACTAACAACCTCAAAGCTTCCAAGCAACAAAGGAGAATTTGAATAGAGAATGGGAAAAATTAATAACAAAAGGAAAACAGCTGAGCGAGAAACCGTTCTCAAGGTCTTGCAGTGTTGCCAGAGGTATGACAATTATCGTGCATTTACAATTATGACAATTATCGTGTTTTTACAATTACAACAATTATCGTGTTCGTGTTCGTATGCCGAAAATACGTTACGGTTACATTGTGACTATAAAATTGAGTACAGTAAATTACAGTTAGTTTTACTTTTTATTTATTTATTTATTTTTTTTGACCATCGGACCATCGGACCATCGGAACAAGTGTTTAACTGTGTTACCTAGGCCAGAGACTTCTAACACAGATATTTCATGAATATGCCATTGGAGAGCAGAAATAACACAGAAAATAAGAAGAAAGTTCGATGAGAGTCAATAAAAGTTCAGGAAATTGCAACGCAAGAAGTGAAGCAGTGGATCTTTTGGTCAGAACTTTGGATGGTGAAAGGAACAATTCTGATTGGATGTCTCCTGGATCTTCAAGTAATTCGCTGATGTGGGTGGAGTTTACGGCTGTCTGTAAGCTGGAAATCAATTGGCTAGTGTAGCGAGAATAGAGAAAAGAGATTGGATAGAAAGATAAGGTCTGGGATCCGTGAGTTCAATAACTACAAAAATGAGCAAAGCCAAAATGGATTTCCATCAGGGGATCCCCAGATTTAAGGGCTTCCCCCACGATCTCACTATCAACACCCTTTGTGAACTCTCTTCTGATCATAACCCTGTTGAAATTAAAATACCACTTGACCGCAACCCCTTAATCATAAATTATACTAAACAAATTAACTGGAAAAAATTTACTAGTGATCTTGATAAAATCCCTTACATCCCTCCCATCGTCAATAATGTTAATGATCTTGAAAACCTTGTCTCCAGTATCACCGCGGATATCAATAATTGTATTAAAACCAGCACCAAAATTATCCCTCCTAAAGTTAAAACCAATCAAGATCATCAACTCAAAATCTTAATTAATATTAAAAACAGAGCGCGCAAAAACTGGCAGATTAATAGAACTCCCCAAAACAAAACTAACATGAACAAAGCCCAGGAAGACCTTAAATATTACCTCAGAGACCAATCCAACAAAAACTGGCAAAATTATTTAGAATCTCTTGATACTACGGATAACTCCATTTGGCGAGCTGCAAAACGTTTCAAAAACCAATATCGTACCATTCCCCCTTTAAAAGACCCTGAACTCAACTCGAAAGCCCTTACTGAAGCTGATAAATGTAATCTCATTGGCAAAAACTTCGCTAAAAACTTCACCCCCAATCCTATCATTAACTCAAGCACAGAAAACATTGTTAATAATAGTTTAAACCTCTTCCTTAATACTCCTCATGAAAGCCCTACTCCTTACATTGTCCCAAATGACGTCCGTGAAATCATTAAAAAACTTCCTAAACGTAAATCCCCTGGAGAAGACAATATCAACAACACAGTTCTCAAAAATCTCCCCTATAAATACATTTTCAAAATTACTATCGTCATTATCTCTGTTTTCAAATTTGAACACTTTCCACATAGCTGGAAAAACTCTATCATAGTCCCCATTCTTAAACCGAACAAACCACCCTCTTCCCCCACTAGTTATCGGCCCATTAGTCTTCTTAATTCCATCAGCAAAATTACTGAAAAATTTATTGCTAAATACATTAACGAACACCTCGAAAATAATCATATCCTCATACCTTACCAATTCGGCTTTAGAAAATCCCTTTCTGCCCCTCATCAAGTCTACCGCCTCACCGAACACTTAACTAAAGCAAAGAAAAATAAACATTCCACTGCTGCCCTGTTCCTTGATATTGCACTTGCTTTCGATAAAGTTTGGATTGACGGATTAATTCATAAACTTATAAATTATAACTTTCCCCCTCAAATCATCAAAATTTTAATTTCTTATCTCAACAATCGCACCTTCCAAGTCAAAATTAACGGTCAACTTTCTGAAAAATTCCAAATTCATAGTGGCTTACCACAAGGCAGCGTTCTGGCACCAATTCTCTTTAACATTTTCGTTAACGATATTCCCCAACACACTAATGTAAATTTAGCTATCTTCGCTGATGACACAGCCCTGTACTCCACTTGCAAAAATTTTAAATATGCCATTAAAAATGTTAATAAACATATGACCACCATTCAACTCTGGCTCGACAAATGGAGAATTAAAATTAACTCTGAAAAATGTGTAGCTGTACTTTTCACTTCTAAACGTAAAAAGACCTTTCAAAATCACCAAATTCAAATAGGCAATACAAAAATCCCCTGGTCTGACACTGTTAGATACCTCGGCGTTATTCTTGACAAAAATATCACTTGGAAACAACATATTACACATATTAGGGACAAGTTTCGAGCAGCTCGCAGGTTAATCTACCCCTTAATTTCTCGAAACAGCAAATTAAGTATTAGTAATAAATTGCTCTTGTATAATTCTTACCTTCGACCTATTATTACGTATGGTGGGCCAGCATGGTCATACTGTGCAAAAACGCACATTAAAAAATTAGCTACCGCTCAAAGCAGCACCATTAGGCAAATCGTTAACGCCCCTTGGTACTTTAGAAATGCTGACATCTATAGGGAGATTGGACTCCCAGCTATTCGAAATTATCTTCAAAAATTAGCTCTTAATTTTCACAAGTCTATTGACAATGATTTATTACTAGAATTTGCAAATTATGATCATGCTGATCCCCAAAACAGGAAAAGGCCTAGAGCCATCCTTTCTCTTTTTTAATTTGTCCCTTGTCTGCTTCTCTTAAAAAATGAAAAATAATACTTAGGTTTGCTAAGGCAAAAAAAAAATAATAAAAACTTCAAAACAAAATAAATATTATGTGTTGCTATCCTTAAACTTCCTCCTCTTCATATTTTTACTGTAGCTAAGCCATTTTCTCTCCCATTTCCGGGAAGATTTCTACAGTATCATTTTACTTTCCTACTGTCTTGCCCGATGCTGGATCACTTCATCAGATCATCAGAAAAATGGTGTGACTACGTTACATAGGCCACGCCTTCCAACGTAGGCTTGCATAGTAATGATCAGAGTAAAGGTGAAAAGAGATAGGTTGGATTTGGATCCGGGGAGTGGCTTGAGAGAAGGAAGTTTAATGTGGTAGATAAAGCAATGCTCATGGGAATCGGAGAGTTCCTTCTGTACCTTCGTTGCGTATAGTCGTTTTCTTGCCTTCCTCCGTGTGTGCTAAGCCTTGCGCTAGTACACCTGCTTTTCATTTTGCTTTTCTTCGGTCCCTACTTCTGTGTCTGTGGCCTTTCGGGGAGATTCTCTCCTGCGGATGTGCGACGGGCCTGATTTAGAGGCAACTTCACATATCACGAGTTTTACTCGTGGTATTATGGATGATAAATTGATGGAAACGGACTCGACCCTGGCTGATGATACTCTGGAAATGAACTTGGACAATGATTCAAACCAACCTATTCTTACTGAACTATCTGAAGATAATGAAAAAATCTTATCCAATTTACAAAACGGACTGATTCCGGACAATCTTCACGAAACTCTGGAAAAGGCATTCCCTCTGGCTTATGAAAGATATCGACTTGGTAAGCATAGTCTTGACCAAACTAACAATACTAACATTTCAATTTCAAATTCTAACACTAACAAAAAACGTAAACCCAATACTCAGGAGAATACTAACGGTTTTAAGACACCGGCCAGAAGATTAACTGCCAAAGCTACTATCCCTATTATCCCTACCAATACTGTAACTGTAAACAAATTTAATGTTCTTAAAAACCACATTGAAGAAAACCCTATCCAATCTCAAGCCCCTAAGGAAAATCAAATCAAGATCAAGCATATTACGATTGCCAAAACTGAAAATTATAGAGAAATATTGAATCTATTAGCAGGTAAAGACGAAAGGCACTTTCACGCACGAATGAGCGGAGAATTTATTAGGATTGAACCTAAATCAGAAGATGACCACAGAAATATTACTAAATTTCTTAAAGAAAACAATATACAAGGATTCATTCTACCATTAGGATCGGTTAAATTAATTAAAGTGGTCATCCGAGGGCTTCCCATTGACATTGAACCGGACGAAATTCAAAAAGAACTTGAAAGATTAGAATACCCAGTCCATAAAGTTAATCGCCTCATGAGAGGTAAGAAAAATGAAGAAAAAACCCCCCTACCCCTCCACCAAATTCAACTTACCCCTGCGGAAAATTCTAAAAACATTTACGATCTACAAGCCCTTTTTCACATTAAAATCACCATTCAAAAATACAACTCCCCCTTCAAAACCCTCCAGTGCTTCAGATGTCAATATTATCATCATCATCAGGAAAATTGTACCATGAATCCCCGTTGTGTTAAATGTGCAGGTGATCACAAAACTAGTGACTGTACTAAAGGAGAAGGAAAGTTAGAAAAACCAAAATGCTGTAACTGCAATGGAGACCATGTGGCCAGTTTCAGAGGTTGTCCTGCTTTTCCCCATAATAAAGCCGAAGCCAAAAGAAAATCTAAAGAAATAACCCCCGGTTTTTCCTATGCCAACGCAGCTAAATCCAATACCACTAGAAATATCCCTCAAACCAACTCTTCTACTCCCTCCCAAAATTTAACAAATACTACAACTGCCGAAACCACTCAAATTATTGATTATCCAAATTTTACTGATGGTTTAGTTGTATTAAAACAAATGAAACAAATTAATGAACTCCTTGAGGAAATTAAAGCTGCCTTAGGTACCTCCAATTTAACCCACTTAATTGATAGACTCACCACCACAAGAGACAGAATTAATAAAGGTCAGACTGAAGATGACAAAATTTTTGGCTTCTTCACTGGCATGCTTAATCGTCCGGAAATTTCAAGTTAATGGGTACGCCCTCTCCTTCCCTTGTTGTTCTTGCGTGGAATGCCAATGGTTTACTTTCCAGGATCCGGGAGTTTAAAGAATTTGTAAATGAGCATACCCCCGATATTATTCTCATACAAGAAACTCATCTCAGACCAGAGGATAAACTTAACATCCCTCAGTACACCACCTATAGAACTGATTACAATTCCTACACACAAGCCAAAAGAGGCACCGCTATTATTATCAAAAATACTTTACCCCATCATGAACTAATCATCTCCCCCCTCAAAATTATCAACGCTACTGCTGTTAATATTAAACTAAATAACCTCCCATCTTATACTATTGTTTCTACTTATATTCCCCCTGTTCAAAATCCTAACGACGTCCTTGACGATCTAAAAACTCTTGATAAATTAAACATTAACACTATCCTTTTCGGCGACCTTAATGCTCATCACACTCTGTGGAACTGTAAAACCAATAACACTTACGGTAATACCATTTATAATTTTACTGCCAACTCTGAATTTGACATAATTGCCCCCTCCTCCCCCACTCATTTTTCCAGATATAGCAGTAGCACTATTGACTTTGCTCTTGTTAAAGGCTTTCCCCATAATATTACTATTGAAACTCTCTGCAATCTCTCCTCGGATCACAACCCAGTTGCACTCACCATTCCTTTAAACACTAACCCCTTAATTATCAATCATTCCAAATTCACCAACTGGGATAACTTTAAAAAAGATCTGCATAATTTACCCTATACCCATCCTGAAATTAATACCCAAAACGACATCGATAATCTAGTTCATAGCATAACTAATGACATTAACTCCGCCCTCACCAAAAATACCAAAATTATTCCTCCTACTAATAAAATTCGTACCGACACCCAACTTAAAATTCTCACTAATGAAAGAAATAGAGCGCGTAAAAATTGGCAAAGGAACAAAACCACTTATAATAAAACTTTAATGAATAACGCTCAACAAAACTTAAGATATTATATTCATGACAAAGCCAATAAAAGTTGGGAAACTTACATTACTTCACTTGACATAACTGACAATTCCATTTGGAGAGCCGCTAAATGCCTTAAAAATAAACCTAATGTCATTCCCCCCCTCATTAATCCTAGTAATAATAACTTCATATATTCTGACGAAGATAAATCTAACCTTATCGCTCAAACCCTTGCCAACAACTTCATCCTTAATCCCAGCCCCAATACTAGCATTGACAATACTGTTCAAACTAATATAAACCTTTTTAATTCTATTAATCACCCCACTGCTGAAATTTACATTCCCCCCTCTAGAGTTAAGGAAATTATTAAAAAACTCCCTAATCGCAAATCGCCTGGCGAAGACCAAATTACTAATACTATGCTTAAAAACATACCCCTTAAGTTCATTTTCAAAATCACTGCCCTTATTAATGCTATCTTTAAATTGAATCACTTTCCTCAAAGTTGGAAAAATTCTATCATTGTGCCCATAGCTAAACCTGGAAAAAATAAGAACTCTCCTGATAGCTATCGGCCAATTAGCCTCTTAAATACCATCAGTAAACTTACTGAAAAATTCATTGCTTATGAAATCAATAATCATCTCCTCTCTGCTAATATTATTATCCCCTATCAATTTGGTTTTCGCCAATCTCTTTCAGCCCCTCACCAAATTTATCGCATTGTTGAGCATCTTGCCGACTCTAAATTAAATAAAAAATGCACTGCTGCCCTTTTCCTTGACGTTGCTAAAGCGTTTGATAAAATCTGGATTGACGGCCTCATACATAAACTTATTAATTACAATTTTCCCCCTCATCTTATAAAACTCCTTATCTCCTACTTAAAAGATCGTACTTTCCAAATTAAAATTAAAGATAAATTATCCTCCAAATTAAATTTCTATAGCGGTCTTCCCCAAGGTTCGATTATTGCTCCAATTTTATTTAATATTTACGTTAACGATATTTATCAATATAATAAAACAAATATTGCCATCTTCGCCGATGACACCGCTATTTACGCAACTGATCATAGCCCCAAGTACGCCGTCAAATACCTTAACGACCATATGAAAATTATCCAACAATGGCTCGACAAATGGAAAATCAAAATTAACACCGATAAATGTATTGCTATTATGTTTACACAAAAAACTAAACGAACAATTGACAAATACAAACTTATTATTGGTAACTCTATTATCCCCTGGTCTGACACCGTTAAGTATTTAGGAGTCACCCTTGACAAAAATCTCACCTGGAGGCATCACATAACACAAATTAGGGACAAGTTTCGAGTTGCTAAACGTTCACTATTCCCCTTAATTGCTCGGAACAGTAAATTATCTATAAATAATAAAATGCTCATTTACAAATCATTTCTTAGACCTCTTATTACTTATGCAGCTCCGGCATGGTCATACGCAGCAGATTCTCATATTAAAAAGCTTACTGTAGCACAAAATATTACTATTCGACAAATTGTTAACGCACCGTGGTATTTCAGAAATACTGAAATCCACGAGGAGCTTGGCCTCCTTACTATTCCAAATTTCCTCAAAAATTTAACTACTAACTTCCATAATTCTATTGATAATGAACTCCTTTTAAATCTCGCCAACTATGATCCTGCCGAACCTGCTAACAGAAAACGGCCTAGAGCCGTTCTCTGTTCTTAATTATTTTAAACTTCTTTTTTATTTCATTAATTTTTGTAATCTTACTCTTACTTTGGTAAGCAGTAAGCTTTATTTTAAGTTTTTCCTAACTATTTTTACTTTGCTCCCATGAGCATTGCTTTATCTACCACATTAAACTTCCTTCTCTCAAGCCACTCCCCGGATCCAAATCCAACCTATCTCTTTTCACCTTTACTCTGGTCATTACTATGCAAGCCTACGTTGGAAGGCGTGGCCTATGTAACGTAGTTACACCATTTTTCTGATGATCTGATGATCAATGCTCATGGGAGCAAAGTAAAAATAGTTAGGAAAAACTTAAAATAAAGCTTACTGCTTACCAAAGTAAGAGTAAGATTACAAAAATTAATGGAATAAAAAAGAAGTTTAAAATAATTAAGAACAGAGAACGGCTCTAGGCCGTTTTCTGTTAGCAGGTTCGGCAGGATCATAGTTGGCGAGATTTAAAAGGAGTTCATTATCAATAGAATTATGGAAGTTATTAGTTAAATTTTTGAGGAAATTTGGAATAGTAAGGAGGCCAAGCTCCTCGTGGATTTCAGTATTTCTGAAATACCACGGTGCGTTAACAATTTGTCGAATAGTAATATTTTGTGCTACAGTAAGCTTTTTAATATGAGAATCTGCTGCGTATGACCATGCCGGAGCTGCATAAGTAATAAGAGGTCTAAGAAATGATTTGTAAATGAGCATTTTATTATTTATAGATAATTTACTGTTCCGAGCAATTAAGGGGAATAGTGAACGTTTAGCGACTCGAAACTTGTCCCTAATTTGTGTTATGTGATGCCTCCAGGTGAGATTTTTGTCAAGGGTGACTCCTAAATACTTAACGGTGTCAGACCAGGGGATAATAGAGTTACCAATATTAAGTTTGTATTTGTCAATTGTTCGTTTAGTTTTTTGTGTAAACATAATAGCAATACATTTATCTGTGTTAATTTTGATTTTCCATTTGTCGAGCCATTGTTGGATAATTTTCATATGGTCGTTAAGGTATTTGACGGCGTACTTGGGACTGTGATCAGTTGCGTAAATAGCGGTGTCATCGGCGAAGATAGCAATATTTGTTTTATTATATTGATAAATATCGTTAACGTAAATATTAAATAAAATTGGAGCAATAATCGAACCTTGGGGAAGACCGCTATAGAAATTTAATTTGGAGGATAATTTATCTTTAATTTTAATTTGGAAAGTACGATCTTTTAAGTAGGAGATAAGGAGTTTAATAAGATGAGGGGGAAAATTGTAATTAATAAGTTTATGTATGAGGCCATCAATCCAGATTTTATCAAACGCTTTAGCAACGTCAAGGAAAAGGGCAGCAGTGCATTTTTTATTTAATTTAGAGTCGGCAAGATGCTCAACAATGCGATAAATTTGGTGAGGGGCTGAAAGAGATTGGCGAAAACCAAATTGATAGGGGATAATAATATTAGCAGAGAGGAGATGATTATTGATTTCATAAGCAATGAATTTTTCAGTAAGTTTACTGATGGTATTTAAGAGGCTAATTGGCCGATAGCTATCAGGAGAGTTCTTATTTTTTCCAGGTTTAGCTATGGGCACAATGATAGAATTTTTCCAACTTTGAGGAAAGTGATTCAATTTAAAGATAGCATTAATAAGGGCAGTGATTTTGAAAATGAACTTAAGGGGTAAGTTTTTAAGCATAGTATTAGTAATTTGGTCTTCGCCAGGCGATTTACGATTAGGGAGTTTTTTAATAATTTCTTTAACTCTAGAGGGGGGAATGTAAATTTCAGCAGTGGGGTGATTAATAGAATTAAAAAGGTTTATATTAGTTTGAACAGTATTGTCAATGCTAGTATTGGGGCTGGGATTAAGGATGAAGTTGTTGGCAAGGGTTTGAGCGATGAGGTTAGATTTATCTTCGTCAGAGTATATGAAGTTATTATTACTAGGATTAATGAGGGGGGGAATGACATTAGGTTTATTTTTAAGGCATTTAGCGGCTCTCCAAATGGAATTGTCAGTTATGTCAAGTGAAGTAATGTAAGTTTCCCAACTTTTATTGGCTTTGTCATGAATATAATATCTTAAGTTTTGTTGAGCTTTATTCATTAAAGTTTTATTATAAGTGGTTTTGTTCCTTTGCCAATTTTTACGCGCTCTATTTCTTTCATTAGTGAGAATTTTAAGTTGGGTGTCGGTACGAATTTTATTAGTAGGAGGAATAATTTTGGTATTTTTGGTGAGGGCGGAGTTAATGTCATTAGTTATGCTATGAACAAGATTATCGATGTCATTTTGGGTATTAATTTCAGGATGGGTATAGGGTAAATTATGCAGATCTTTTTTAAAGTTATCCCAGTTGGTGAATTTGGAATGATTGATAATTAAGGGATTAGTGTTTAAAGGAATGGTGAGTGCAACTGGGTTGTGATCCGAGGAGAGATTGCAGAGAGTTTCTATAGTAATATTATGGGGAAAGCCTTTAACAAGAGCAAAGTCAATAGTGCTACTGCTATATCTGGAAAAATGAGTGGGGGAGGAGGGGGCAATTATATCAAATTCAGAGTTGGCAGTAAAATTATAAATGGTATTACCGTAAGTGTTATTGGTTTTACAGTTCCACAGAGTGTGATGAGCATTAAGGTCGCCGAAAAGGATAGTGTTAATGTTTAATTTATCAAGAGTTTTAAGATCGTCAAGGACGTCGTTTGGATTTTGAACAGGGGGAATATAAGTAGAAACAATAGTATAAGATGGGAGGTTATTTAGTTTAATGTTAACAGCAGTAGCGTTGATAATTTTGAGGGGGGAGAGGATAAGTTCATGATGGGGTAAAGTATTTTTGATAATAATAGCGGTGCCTCTTTTGGCTTGTGTGTAGGAATTGTAATCGGTTCTATAAGTGGTGTACTGAGGGATGTTAAGTTTATCCTCTGGTCTGAGATGAGTTTCTTGTATGAGAATAATATCGGGGGTATGCTCATTTACAAATTCTTTAAACTCCCGGATCCTGGAAAGTAAACCATTGGCATTCCACGCAAGAACAACAAGGGAAGGAGAGGGCGTACCCATTAACTTGAAATTTCCGGACGATTAAGCATGCCAGTGAAGAAGCCAAAAATTTTGTCATCTTCAGTCTGACCTTTATTAATTCTGTCTCTTGTGGTGGTGAGTCTGTCTATTAAGTGGGTTAAATTGGAGGTACCTAAGGCAGCTTTAATTTCCTCAAGGAGTTCATTAATTTGCTTCATTTGTTTTAATACAACTAAACCATCAGTAAAATTTGGATAATCAATAATTTGAGTGGTTTCAGCAGTTTTAGTATTTGTTAAATTTTGGGAGGGAGTAGAAGAGTTGGTTTGAGGGATATTTCTAGTGGTATTGGATTTAGCTGCATTGGCATAGGAAAAACCGGGGGTTATTTCTTTAGATTTTCTTTTGGCTTCGGCTTTATTATGGGGAAAAGCAGGACAACCTCTGAAACTAGCCACATGGTCGCCATTACAGTTACAGCATTTTGGTTTTTCTAATTTTCCTTCTCCTTTAGTACAGTCACTAGTTTTGTGATCACCTGCACATTTAACACAACGGGGATTCATGGTACAATTTTCCTGATGATGATGATAATATTGACATCTGAAGCACTGGAGGGTTTTGAAGGGGGAATTATATTTTTGAATGGTGATTTTAATGTGAAAAAGGGCTTGAAGATCGTAAATGTTTTTAGAATTTTCCGCAGGGGTAAGTTGAATTTGGTGGAGGGGTAGGGGGGTTTTTTCTTCATTTTTCTTACCTCGCATGAGGCGATTAACTTTATGGACTGGGTATTCTAATCTTTCAAGTTCTTTTTGAATTTCGTCCGGTTCAATATCAATGGGAAGCCCTCGGATGACCACTTTAATTAATTTAACTGATCCTAATGGTAGAATGAATCCTTGTATATTGTTTTCTTTAAGAAATTTAGTAATGTTTCTGTGGTCATCTTCTGATTTAGGTTCAATCCTAATAAATTCTCCGCTCATTCGTGCGTGAAAGTGCCTTTCGTCTTTACCTGCTAATAGATTCAATATTTCTCTATAATTTTCAGTTTTGGCAATCGTAATATGCTTGATCTTAATTTGATTTTCCTTAGGGGCTTGAGATTGGATAGGGTTTTCTTCAATGTGGTTTTTAAGAACATTAAATTTGTTGACTGTTACAGTATTGGTAGGGATAATAGGGATAGTAGCTTTAGCAGTTAATCTTCTGGCCGGTGTCTTAAAACCGTTAGTATTTTCCTGAGTATTGGGTTTACGTTTTTTGTTAGTGTTAGAATTTGAAATTGAAATGTTAGTATGGTTAGTTTGGTCAAGACTATGCTTACCAAGTCGATATCTTTCATAAGCCAGAGGGAATGCCTTTTCCAGAGTTTCGTGAAGATTGTCCGGTATCAGTCCGTTTTGTAAATTGGATAAGATTTTTTCATTATCTTCAGATAGTTCAGTAAGAATAGGTTGGTTTGAATCATTGTCCAAGTTCATTTCCAGTGTATCATCAGCCAGGGTCGAGTCCGTTTCCATCAATTTATCATCCATAATACCACGAGTAAAACTCGTGATATGTGAAGTTGCCTCTAAATCAGGCCCGTCGCACATCCGCAGGAGAGAATCTCCCCGAAAGGCCACAGACACAGAAGTAGGGACCGAAGAAAAGCAAAATGAAAAGCAGGTGTACTAGCACAAGGCTTAGCACACACGGAGGAAGGCAAGAAAACGACTATACGCAACGAAGGTACAGAAGGATCTCTCTAACGAAATGCGTCTTGCTGGATCACTTCGGTGATTCCAGCTGAAGGCATTGAACTCGAAGATCCTGAGCGCTCCATTCACTTTTCTTCTCTCTCTACTTTCTGTCCAATCATGGTTCCCCGCTGCTTATTTTCTGAAAGCCTGCACTTGAGGGCGTGGCCCAGGTAGTGCAGTTAGACCAATTTTCCTGTGGTCCTGTGGATCCCCAGATAAATTTATATGCGCAAATTGTGGCGGAAACCACACTGCAAACTGGACCGGCTGTGCCAGGCACCCCAAAAATATCGAGGCAAGAATTAACAATAAATCTCAAAAACAAAATATTCAAAAATCTTAAAACTTTATCCCTGCCCCTGTACCTTCTACATCTGCTTGGTCTAATAATCCTCCTGTTCAATCCCTTTCTGATGTTTCAACTACTTCCAATGTAAACCAAACTTCGAATTCCCCCATTCAGAAACCTAATCATTACATTCGGACTGCTCCGAAGAAAAAAATTAGCATAGAAAAACCCATCTCCAAATATACCTCTAAAACTGATTCTAACAATACTCCTAAGGAACCCGCCGATAAAAACAGTGACGGTCTACAGACATCACGGATTTCTTCAAACTGATTAAAGATTTTTCTGAACTATACTCTACTGCTGACATACTACAATTATTCAAAAACATCGCGGAAGCTCTCAGAGCTCCTGGCGAAACCCACTCAGAACTGATAGATGTATTCAAAATTTTATGTGAGTTTTTCATCCGGAACCAGGGTCCCCCTGACCGGGTTGATTCTCCTTAACCTGTTTTTATTATGTTTTTTTCATTTTCTTTTTAAATTTTCATTACGTTTTCTCGTACTCCAAACTCTAAACTTAAATTTAAGTAATCCCCGTTTCACTACTTTTTAACTTTTCACGAGCACTGCGTTAATTATGTCTTACATGTATCACTGGGGATTCGGCTCACGCCCAGGTGCCCCACTAAGTCCTCCTTATGGAAGCTTGAGCAAAATGGATTTGCTCAGAGACAGATAATTAAGTTAATAGAAAGTTTAAGGATAGGAAATAGATATTTATTTTATTTTATAAAATTTTATAGATGTTTTTTGCCTTGGCAAGCCAAGTATTGTTTTTATATTTTTTATATTTTTATTTAAATGACGAGGACAAACAAAAAGTTAAGACGGAAGACTCAGGATGGCTCGAGGCCTTTTCCTGTTAGTGGGGTCAGCGTGATCATAGTTTGCAAGATTAGAAAGGAGTTCACTGTCAATAGAATTGTGAAAGTTTATAGCTTGATTTTTGAGGTAATTTCGAATAGTAGGGATATTTAATTCCCTGTAAATACAAGTATTTCTGAAATACCAATCCGC
This sequence comes from Dolomedes plantarius, assembly GCA_907164885.2. Taxonomy (NCBI): domain Eukaryota; kingdom Metazoa; phylum Arthropoda; class Arachnida; order Araneae; family Dolomedidae; genus Dolomedes; species Dolomedes plantarius. The sequence continues at coordinate 92,993,293 of OU015499.1, read as the reverse complement.
ATTAACGATTTGTCGAATGGTACTGCTCTGAGCAGATGCGAGTTTTTTAATATGGGTGTCTGCACAATATGACCACGCTGGCCCTCCATAAGTTAAGATAGGACGAAGATAGGAGTTGTAAATGAGCATTTTATTGACTAAGCTTAATTTGCTATTCCGAGAGATTAGTGGGTAAATTAATCTTCTGGCTGCTCGGAATTTGTCCCTGACATGTAAGATATGTTGTTTCCAAGTGATGTTTTTATCTAAAACTATACCGAGGTATTTGACTGTATCAGACCAGGGGATTTTTGTGTTACCTATTTGTATTTGGTGACTGTTGAATGTCTTTTTACGTTTAGATGTAAACATGACAGCGACGCATTTTTCGGAATTAATTTTAATTTTCCATTTGTCGAGCCAATTTTGAATGGAGGACATGTGGGTGTTGATGTATTTTACGGCGTATTTAAAATTTTTGTTAGTAGCATAAAGGGCAGTGTCGTCGGCGAAAATAGCAATGTTTGTGTTAGTATTTTGAGGGATATCGTTGCAAAAAGATTAAAAAGAATTGGGGATAATACTCCTCCTTGAGGTACGCCTGAATTAATTTTAAATTTACTGGAGAGATGGCCATTAATTCTTACTTGAAAGGTACGATTTTTGAGATAGGAGATGAGAATGTGGATGATTTGGGGTGGGAAGTTATAATTAATGAGTTTATGGATGAGACCGTCGATCCAAAGTTTATCAAAAGCTAGTGAGATGTCAAGAAAGAGAGCTGCTGTGGAGGATTTATTTTTCTTAGCACTGGCGAGGTTTTCGGCTAGACGATAGACTTGATGAGGGGCTGAAAGAGATTTTCTGAAGCCAAATTGGTAAGGGATAATGATTTGGTTTTCGTCGAGATGCTCATTAATTTTCTTAGCGATGAATTTTTCAGTTAATTTACTAAGGGAATTAAGAAGGCTGATAGGGCGGTAGCTGGAAGGAGAGGAATGAGGTTTATTAGGTTTTAAGATTGGGACGATTATTGAGTTCTTCCAGCTGTGGGGAAAGTGTTCAAATTTAAAAATAGAGATGATAAGAATGGTAATTTTGAATATATATTTAAAAGGGAGGTTTTTGAGCATCGTATTATTAATGTTATCTTCTCCGGGAGACTTTCTATTGGGAAGTTTTTTAATGTATTCTTTGATATCTTCTGGGACAATAAAGGGGGTGGGGCTTTCGTGAGGGGTGTTAAGAAAGAGATTAATACTATTTTTGACTATGTTTTCAGTGCTAGAGTGAGAGATTTGATTAAGGGTGAAGTTTTTAGCGAAGTTTTTGCCTATTACTTGGGATTTTTCCATATCAGTGAGAACGTTTTCGTTAGTTTCGGGGTCAATAAGAGGGGGAATGGAACGGAATTGATTTTTGAAACGCCTGGCGGCTCTCCAAATGGAATTGTCAGTAGTGTCCAGTGATTCTAAGTAATTATTCCAATTAGTATTAGATTGATCTCGAAGGTAAAATCTGAGGTCTTCTTGAGTTTTGTTCATAATAGTTTTGTTAGCATTAGTTCTATTGTGCTGCCATGTTTTGCGTGCTTTGTTTTTGTTGTTTATGAGAATTTTAAGGTGTTGGTCATGGATGGTTTTAACACGAGGGGGGATTAATTTAGTACTTTTAATTAAACTTTCGTTGATGTCAGTAGTAATACTAGAGACTAGGTTTTCCAGATCGTTGATGTTATTGACAATGGGGGGAATGTATTTAATATTATTTAGTTCATTTTTGAAGTTATCCCAGTTAATTTGCTTAGTATGATTTATGATGAGAGGGTTAGTGTCAAGAGGGATACGAATTTCGACTGGGTTATGGTCAGAAGTTAGTTCACAATGGGAAGTTATGGAGAAGTCATGAGGGAAACCTTTTACAAGGGCAAAATCGATGATACTTTCAGAGTTATAGGAGAAGTGGGTTGGGGAAGTGGGGGCTATAATATCGAAATTTGTTTTGCTAGTAAAGTTATAAATTAAGTTTCCATAAACATTATTAATTTTACAATTCCATAATTTATGTTGAGCATTTAGGTCACCAAAGATAAGGGTATTAAGATTGAGGGAGTTTAAAGCGTTAAGGTCTTCATTAACATGATTATAATTTTGCATAGGAGGAATATAGGTTGAGATGATGGTATAGAAAGGGAGGTTATTTAATTTAATGTTGATAGCGGTGGCGTTAATACATTTAAGGGGGGGGGAGAATGATTAAGTGATGAGGGAGGGTATTTTTAATCAAGATAGCAGTACCTCTCATGGGGTGGATTGGGTTAATATGATCATTTCTGTAGGTAGTGTAATTGTAGACTTTGAGATTATCCGCTGGTCTGAGGTGTGTTTCCTGAATTAAAATGATATCGGGGTTGCGCTCATTTACAAACTCCTTGAACTCACGGATTTTAGCACTAATACCGTTTGCGTTCCATGCGAAAACAGACAGAGAAAGGGGGGCCATTAACCGGTGTTTTGAACACACTTAAAGAGCGCGTGGAAGAAGCTATAAAGCTTTTCCTCCGCGGTTACATTTAATTTTATATTTTCTCTAGCAATACGTAGGTTATTTAATATTGAAGAAAAGTCTGTTATATTTAGTTCTTTCGTTATTTCGTTTATAATTGTATTAATTTCCTGAAATTGTTTTAATAGGGAAAAACCATTAGGTGAGGGAGAGTTGTCATTCGAGATTGTAGGGAGATTGTAATTGATTTGGTCGTTAGATTGGATTGGGGGTGAAAATTCGGACATATTGATGTTAGTTTTAGTCATTTGGGCAAAGGAGATATTAGGAGTTACAAGTTTGGTTGATTTTAGGGCTTCTTTGGCTTCTTTTTCTGCTTGTTTCTTAGCGGCTATGTTATGGGGAAATTTAGGGCAGCCTCTCCAGTTAGCTGGGTGATTTCCTTGGCAGTTGCAGCATTTTGCTGCTTCTACCTGTTTACTTTCAGGTTTAGTATTTTTGCATTCGCTGGTGAGGTGATTTCCAGCACATTTCACGCATCTTGGGTCCATTAGACAGAATTTACTATGATGTTGGAAGTGTTGACATTTAAAACATTGGGCTGTCTTGTATGGGGAATTATAGTATTCGACTGAAATTTTGATGTAGAAAAGGGAATTTAGTTCAAATATAGTTTTAGCCTGGTCAGTTGGGGTGAGTTGAACTTGAAAAAGGGGGAGAAAGGAGCCGTCTTTTCTAGTTAGCTGGGCTACTTTTATGACAGTAAAACCAAGTTCAGTTAATTTTTCTTGAATTTCGTCAGTAGTAAATTCCTTTGGCAATCCTCGAATAACAACTTTTATAGGGCGGACAATACCTAGTGGGAGAATGAAACCTTTGATTTTATTTTCTTCTAAGTATTTTGTTATAGATCTATGATCTTCTTCAGTGGATGGGTCTAATCTGATAAATTCTCCGCCTATTTTCGCATGGAATTTTCTTATGTCATTAGGTCCAGCAATTGCTGTTAGAATTTGTCTGTAATTTTCAGTTTTGACTATGGTTATATGTTTGATTTTTGGTTTGGCTATGGTGATTCTTGGGCTATTTTCATTATTTTCATTTAAGTTAGTTTCTTTAAGAGAATTATATTTATTTTTAGTTGAAGTAGCTAAACCTTCAATAGCTATTGGTTTTTTGGCCGTTAATCTGGCAGCTGGTACAATGAATCCATCGTTAGAGCTTGAAGTGCTGGCAACGCCAGTGGAATTTGCTGGGTGTGTTAGTTTTGCGCGCTTTGACTTGTTAGTTAGAGAAGGAAGGTTAGAGTTTGGGTTAATGATAGCATACATTTTGCCAATATGATCTCCGAGCTTACCTAACTTGAAGACTTCGAAGACATAGGGGTGTACAAGTTCCAGGCTTTCATAAAGTTCCGGGCTAATGGCTCCTTCGATTAATCTCTGGAGGATCAGTCGATCTTTCTTATTCAGTTCGGTTAAGTCAGGCATTTGGGTGGTTTTGTCGGGATCCAACATAGGAGGACTTTCGTCCACGCTTATCTCCATTCCGTCAGTAGTCGCCATGCACAGAAGAAAAAAGACGTCTGCTCTCAGCGAAAAACAACAGAAAACTACAACCTAGAAAACTAAATTTTTTTTGAAAACTCACGCCTCCCTTAAAACTCTTTTCTCCTCCCCCAGGAGGGCGCGTACCCCAAGTTGAAAACAGCTGGCCTAGGCAATGCTCATCCCTTCCAAAATCTTGTGGAATCTTAAGAATCTGTGTAATCTATGCTCTCCATACAAGCGGCCATACAGCATACAGCAAACGGTGGTGAACGAATGGTAACGATCAAATTTAGCACTCAGTCTTAAATTTGGATAGCCGTCTACCTTAATAAACTGAATACTTGACTAGCCGTTTGTTCATAGTCATGAAGTGAATTCTTGTAGTCTAGCGCTCCAATCCATCCAATATTGAGCAACTATGTTTCCGATAACGAACAGCGAAATTATGTATCCTACCCAAAATGATATTTCCAAGCATTTAACTGAAAAGTATCCAAGTTCAACTATAGGTTTTGAACGACAAACGACAGGTTAACGAACTGTCTAGAACTTCTTTTGATGAACCGTCTAGTGAGCGAACCGAGACAAAGGCAAACAAAAGCATTCGCTGATGTTCGTTGCTACCATGAAGCTACAGAAGGAGCGGAAGCTTCAATGGGGAATTTTTCGAAAAATGAACCGATTGTTGTCGCTCACCGGTAGAGGGCGCGACATGCAATCGTAGTGACTATTTTACATTGAGTTATACGGCGTGGTGGTGAAAGTTGTTTTATAAATTTTTAAATTTATTATGCGTGGAGAAATATGCCATACACGTGTTTTGCTCCGGGTTGTTCTACTGGCTATAGATCAGTTTTAAAAAGAAATAAAGAAACTGGACAGAGAAATCCTAGTATATTTGCTGCTCCTAAGGTAAGAACATTATTATTGTTTTGTGTTAATATAAGATGTATAATAATGAAAGAAAAGTACAGCTGCTGTGTTTTAAGTGAACGCAAAGTTAAGACATCTTAAGTTCTGCTGGAAATAACAATAATATTGAATTTAATCACTATTAAGTTAGTTAAATTACGTAAGTTAGTTAATGTAGGTAAAAGTGACCACTCCCCTTAAGGGGAGTGGTCACTTTTAAGTACCTTTAAAAGTATCATTTTTGGACCTATGCTGGATTGTATGTACTACTCATGATTTTTGCTTGATTTACAAGAAATTTTTTGAGTAATTGCCTATAATACTGTTTATTATATATTCAATATTTCAAGGTAATTAATAAAAAATAAAATGATTTTTTTGCATAAAAAGTGAATATTTTTTTTAAATCGAGCATTTTGCAGTCAACTTCTGTGCGCATTCTATCAAAATAAATTATTAAGTTACATTAATAATTGCTTACTATATGTGATTACAACACTTTAGACAACAAAATCTACCAAAATTTTTGAACCTTAATATATTTTAATTTTTAAAGAATTTTTTATAAGCTTTTACTCAGTCCTTTTTGAAATATCTAATTAAAAATAGCACGTACTAAAAAGTTTTAATATATTTTAGAATAATGTTGCTGGATATTGTTGCCTGAAGTATTGTAATCACATATAGTAAAAAATTACTAATGTACCTTAATAATTTATTTTGACAGAATGCGCACAGTAGTTGACTGCAAAATGCTCGATTTTTAAAAAAAATTCACTTTTTATGCATATAAAGTCATTTTTATTAATTACCTTGAAAAATTGCATCTATAATAAACAATATTATAGGCAGTTACTCAAAAAATTTCATATAAATCAAGATTAATTCATGAGTAGTACATACAATCGAACATAGGTCTAAAAATGATACTTTTAAAGGTACGTAAAAGTGACCACACCCCTTAAGTAAATAAGTTTTCATTGTATGATAAGCAATGTTGTTATTATAAATGCTTATGCAAAATCTGCGTACAAAATCTGCTTATGCAATAAAATGCGTACTTTGTGAAAATTCAAAAATATAGCTGATTTGTCCTTGTCAAAGTTATTTGTTTTTTTCTTTTTAATTCGCTGAAAAAATTTGTATTCAGAAATTTACCAACTTGACGATTATACCTCCGGTTTTAAAAAGTGTAATATGAGATGCTTTGACTGATTTTTTTTTTCCCAAAGGAAGATATTTTAAAGTATTGTCTGATTAAATACTGAATTGACTTCCTATTTTATTAGTCCTGATAAGAATTTATTTGGGATTGATAGAAAATGTTGCTTTTTTTTTTTTAAAGGCCTGTTATATATGATGTATTATTCATACTTATCTGCAAATAAAAATATTCTTATATTACTATGTGTGTGTGTGTTTTGGTTAATCAGTATTATTTCTCACAATTTTTTTTCCATAAGAGATTATGAACAATGATAAAAAACTTTCTTCACAATTCTTTTCTGTAATTTCATTTCCATAATTATTAAATTATTACAAAATTCTGAACTAATTTATTCTGAAACCAATACACAATTATTCTGAAAAAGTTTATTTACTCATTTCCTTTAAGAATTTTATTGAATTGTAGCAAAAAAAAAACACTTGAAATAAAGATTTTGAATGAAAATAAAAAATTGTTAAATTGAATAAATAAATTCATATTAAATACGCACTAAAATAAAACAACTTGTTTTCGCTAGGAAAAATACGAAAAATCCATATTAAAGCATATGGTTGTCCGTGTCTAAGCCGCCCTACAGAGCACGCGAGCGCCCTCTAGTGGCGGCGACAAAAAGGGAGACACATTTTTAACACTGAGCTGCGCCTCCTTCTGTAGCTTCATGGTTGCTACATACCCATTGAGAAATTATCTTCGTTCGGTTTCGTCGCTGTATGCATGCGGGCCTTAATATTTTCGATTTAGAAATACGAACTTTTATAAAGATATAATATGCAGATTTATATGTAAAGAGACATATATATTTTTAATTACATGTATGTACACTTTCAAAGTACCCATGGCTGCAAGATACAACGGAGTGTATTTAGAGCTATGGTATATCTTCATCAATCAATCAATCAATCAATCAGGCTGTGTAGAAGTACCTGGGTATATGAATACAACCGACTTCTAAAAAGTAACTTTATTTTTCAGGAGCTTGCCATATTACTATGTCGGTGGAGTTGTTAGTAAAAAGGAGCAGTATTTATGCTAGTGTGATGGGGGAGGGAGGGAAAAAATGGAATGTTGGGGATTCGATCCCGCAAGCTTCGGAACCATAGTTCCGTGCGTTACCACTGACCCAGCGAGGACACATAAGACAGCTGAAAATTACCAGTTAAGTGCGAGAGACGCTCTAGGTCTCTTCCTATTGAAGGGGGTAGTAAAATCATAGTTGGCTAGCTCAGTGAGAAGATTAATGTTATTAGCTTCAATACTATTATAGAAGTTAATGTTAAGGTTAATGTTATATCTTAATCTTATATCTTAATCTTATATCTTAAAGTTAATGTTATATCTTCATCGTATTTTATAACGGTTTATATATGCAATTGCGGCACCTCCCACGAGGGCGTTTCCCACATATTTCGTAGGTTTGAGTTATCTAGTAAAATATCTTTAGTTAATATACCAGAATTATAATAACCTGCGATCATGTAAAATTACGAAAAAATGAAATAAATAAATATACGGGATAAGCTGTATACGGATTTCCCTAAGAAAATATTGTCTTCCATAAGCTTTGAAATAAAAATTGGGTTGAAATCCTATGTCAGATTTTTTTTTTTTTTTTTTTTTTATAATGCGGAGGCATTTGTAATCAAACATTCGCCCTTACTACGCCACAGTTTTACTGTCCAATTTATTGTGGGGCCACCATACAGGAGGACAGCATTACCCCCTATGAAGTGACGACACGAAAGGAGGCATTTGTCGTGGCGCAACACCGGGATTCGATCTGAACACCCTCAGCAGCGAAAACCAACGCGCTGTACCACAGGACCGCCACAAGCCCCCATATCAGCACCAACGGAATGTTTCTTGAAAAACTTCACCTTCTTCAGACAATCTTAAAAGTTATGAAAGAATAATGTATGAATCAGCACTACAATAAAAATGTCGTAAAATTCTATTGATCAAACTGAAGATGGTATAATAATATAAAACTTAGATACTAATATTTGTTTCTATTTTTTCGCATATATATTAGTGCTGCAAATGTTTAAAAATTAATAAAAATAATATTATCTCTAAAATCATTTAATTTTTAACCGTCTGCGTAGTAACTGCTTTAATTTTATGTTAGACATTTTGTAGCTGCTGACTTTATTACTATTATTTGAACCTATTTGCTTGCTATTGTGACGGGAACCGAACGAAAATTTGCCTTATTTTATCATAAATCAAATTAATTCTTATTTCCACCATTTCTTTTTGCTTTTTTTTTTAGGGGTGTAGGTGGTGGGGGGGGGGGCACAATCCCAACCCATATGCCAGGAAGAAACTCTAGCCACATATTATTTTTTATTTATTTATTTAAATATTTGTTTACTGCCTACCCCAAAGTGAAACCCAATTCAACCGTAAAACAATTCTAATCTTCGAGTAACTAACTAATTACTGCAAGGGAGCACAAACTAAGTTACAGAACCAGCTTACAAAGAGAACCGCAACCAAATCAACCCATTTGCAACAAACAAAACTCTCCAACCAATAGTGAGCCCCGGTGCAGGCGCACCCAAGGCTAAATACAAACATATTCATCTAGTCAAAATAACCAGTGCCCAAACACAAGAATACCAGGCAATCACCCAATGAATCTGACAACACCACCGAACACCGGAAGATGTTCGAATGGCTAGGGCGCTGGTATTCGGTACCCACGTCTGTGGGTTCGAATCCCTCTCTTGGCATGGACGTTTGTAGCCGTTCGGAATCGGCTTTAAGCAGTAGGTCCCGGTTTAATTAGCCCTCGTGTAGCGAAGATTGACCGTAGCGCTCCCTGGCTTTCTGCCATTCAGGTAAGTAAGAACCAAGTCAGAGGTGAATAACTGGAAATAATATTTCAGGTAGTCTCTTCTAACGAAACTATGGCAGGTTATTAACGTGATTACTTGTTGTTGCTTACCTCCCTTTTTTTTTCTTTTTTTTTAATATATATTTTATTTTGGTACTTTTCTGTTTAACTATTTACTGCTACTGGGTTTGGCGGGCTGCCCAAAATTATAACTCGTGACACAGGACAATTTTTTTTCTCCCCAGAGGACCGTTATTGAGGAACTTAATTCTACGTTAAAAATGAATAAATCAGTGATTACTCTCTCTCTTTTTAAACATAAATTTGTATAAAATTACTTATATAGAAATTTATGTTCAAATAATTCGTTTTTTATATAAGGGACATCTATCAGAAATTTTTAAGAACTATAAATTTATAAAACAAAATTAAGCTTGGTGTTTAAATACAATATCACTCACTCAATGATGAGTCATGTCATGTAAGATCAGTGCGTCACAGCACTGTGATGTTCATAAAGTAGGAAGCTCAGTGTTAAAAATGTGTCTCTGATTTGGTCTTCACCACTGGAAGCTCAGTGTTAAAAATGTGTCTCTGATTTGGTCTTCACCACTAGATGGTGCACGCGCCTGACCTGTTGCCGCTATAACACGGAAACCATACGCTTTAATAAGGATTTTTCATATTTTTCAAAAGAAATTTTTTTTTTTTATAGTGCATTTTTAATATGAATTTATTTATTCAACTTAACAATTGTTTATCTTCATTCACAATGTTTATCTGAACTGCCTTTTTTGCTAAACTTCATTAAAATTCTTAAGCAAGAGATCACCTTTGCATGCACAAAAATACACTGATTTTACTACCCAGCTTAATGTGTTGTTAAAAAGTTAAATTGAAATTAATTTAAACCAATTTTTAAATATGAATTGTACAAAGTTTTATCTATTAGAAAAAAATAACAGAATTGTTGGGAGATTATTAGAAATTATTTTAAGGAAAAAATGTTTTATGAATAGTAAATCTTAGATCAATGCAATGTGCAGATTTTTTTAAAAACTATAAGAGATATATATTAAATTATTTGTATATATATTATACATAGGTTATAATTTAATCTACACCTAAAAGAGTTACCATATTTCACATAAAAATATTTTTTCTGTCAAATGTATTGTAATGTGCAAAAAAATATAAATTTAAAAAAAAATTGTCTGCGAAAAAATACCTAAATTTAGGTAGTAATTGTGAAACATGCAATATATACATGTATACAAAAATTTTTAGCAATTTGTGATGATTAGTTTTGAAGAAATAGTGCGCATAACTTTCAAAATAACAGTTTTTATAAAAAGCAATTTAAAGTTTAAATTTTCTATAAATTACTTTACTATTAGCTTTAAACATTTGGCCATAAAATCGGTTCTCATTGTCGTATCGACTTAAATTTTTTTCATAAGATTCCTTATATTCCATTCTTTAAAATAAAATCATAATAAAAAAATTGAGTTTTTTGAAGGGTTTAAGGTGATCTCCCTCCTTAAAAGGGGAGTGGTCACTTTTGCGTACCTTTAAAAGTATCATTTTTAGACCTATGCTGGATTGTATGTACTACTCATGATTTTTGCTTGATTTACATGAAATTCTTTGAGTAACTGCCTATAATACTGTTTATTATATATGCAATATTTAAAGGTAATTAATAAAAAAAATAAAATGATTTTTTATGCATAAAAAGTGAATATTTTTTTTTAAATCGAGCATTTTGCAGTCAACTACTGTGCGCATTCTATCAAAATAAATTATTAAGATACATTAATAATTGCTTACTATATGTGATTACAACACTTTAGACAACAAAATCCACCAAAATTTTTTAACCTTAATGTATATTAATTTTTTTAAAGAATTTTTTTATAAGCTTTCACTCAGTCATTTTTGAAATTTCTAATTAAAAATAGCACATACTAAAATGTTTTAATATATTTTAGAATAATGTTGCTGGATATTCTTGCCTGAAGTATTGTAATCACAAATAGTAAAAAATTATTAATGTAGCTTAATAATTTATTTCGAAAGAATGCGCACAGTAGTTGACTGCAAAATGCTCGATTTTTAAAAAAAATATTCACTTTTTATTCATACAAAGTCATTTTTATTAATTACCTTGAAAAATTGCATCATTAATAAACAGTATTATAGACAGTTACTCAAAAAATTTCATGTAAATGAAGCAAAAATCATGGGTAGTACATACAATCGAACATGGGTCTAAAAATGATACTTTTAAAGGTACGTAAAAGTGACCACTCCCCTTATTGGAAATGAGTAAATAATGATCCATTATTTTCTAGAGTGAGCTAGTTACACAAAGTATGGGTTTTATTGTACTCACAGTAAAAAGATCGGAAAATATTAATTTTTTTTAATTATACACAACAGATTTTGCATAAGCATTTATAGTGACATCATTTTTTTATCATACAATGAAAACTTATTTACTTATCAAATCTAACTTAACAGTAATTAAATTCTATATTAAGGTTTCAGCATATTCACCAGTTTTATGAAGTTTTCATAGTGGAAATATTTTATTTCTGTGAACAATTTAAAAAATAATGATGGCTTTAGCTCAGATGTGTATCTTAATTTGCCATAACCACAAAATATGTTGAATATAAGAAAAGTATTTCATAATTATAAAGAATTGAAACTAACAACATACACTATTAATACATTATAATAAAATAAAAATTATTGCTTGATATACAATTTACTATAGATAAATTTGTTCAAAAAATTATACATGACAGGTGTTACAGATATTTATAACATTATTTATTGATATTCAATTCAAAAGTAATATAAAATAAAAGCTTAAATTTAATAATAAATGTGATTTATAATTTTGACTGTTTTCTTAATTTTTTAACTTTAGCACAGAGTTGAGAATTTTTATTTTCTTGTTTGCATATAAAATGCATGCGCGGAATTAGAAAAAAATGTTGACAACATTTTGAATTAAATTAATGTTATGTTGCTCATTGCAACCTATTTCTGGCATAAGAGGACCAGTATAAATTTCTTTTATCACTTAAAAAATTAATTTATTATTTAGTTTATTAAAATTTAGAGTTTTGATTGTTGCAATTTTTAGAATATTAATTAGTTTTAAAAACAATTCTGAAGGGTATAATAAAGAACCTTTACTTTTAAAAAAAATTCATTTATTTTGATCAGTATTGATGTTTATAATGGTAAGTTTTGAATGCATTGGTCACATTTAGAAAATCTACTGATCCTCCTAACAACATAACCACCAACATAATTTATAATAAAATCTGGCTACTGGAACAACTGTAATGATGCGCCTTCAATTTTAAGAAGAAGAAAATTAAATGTAGAAAGAATTTAAAATCAAAGGCTTGCTTCATTACATTTATTTCGGATAGGAGGTAGGTGTGCGGTCTACATGGGAGGTCTCGAAGATGGTAGACTAAGATAGCAAGTTAAGCGCCGGTTGCGACGTTAAATTAGAATGCCCTTTTGTACTGAATATATGAGAGCGGCGTAAGTGATCGATGTGGGGGGGGGGGGGGCATCGGCTGCGTAGAAGATGACGTTACAAAAGAGTCAAGAGGGAGAAGCGTTAGAGTTTTGGTCGATGTGTGCTAAGCCTTGCGCTAGTACACCTGCTTTTCATTTTGCTTTTCTTCGGTCCCTACTTCTGTGTCTGTGGCCTTTCGGGGAGATTCTCTCCTGCGGATGTGCGACGGGCCTGATTTAGAGGCAACTTCACATATCACGAGTTTTACTCGTGGTATTATGGATGATAAATTGATGGAAACGGACTCGACCCTGGCTGATGATACTCTGGAAATGAACTTGGACAATGATTCAAACCAACCTATTCTTACTGAACTATCTGAAGATAATGAAAAAATCTTATCCAATTTACAAAACGGACTGATACTGGACAATCTTCACGAAACTCTGGAAAAGGCATTCCCTCTGGCTTATGAAAGATATCGACTTGGTAAGCATAGTCTTGACCAAACTAACCATACTAACATTTCAATTTCAAATTCTAACACTAACAAAAAACGTAAACCCAATACTCAGGAGAATACTAACGGTTTTAAGACACCGGCTAGAAGATTAACTGCCAAAGCTACTATCCCTATTATCCCTACCAATACTGTAACTGTCAACAAATTTAATGTTCTTAAAAACCACATTGAAGAAAACCCTATCCAATCTCAAGCACCTAAGGAAAATCAAATCAAGATCAAGCATATTACGATTGCCAAAACTGAAAATTATAGAGAAATATTGAATCTATTAGCAGGTAAAGACGAAAGGCACTTTCACGCACGAATGAGCGGAGAATTTATTAGGATTGAACCTAAATCTGAAGATGACCACAGAAATATTACCAAATTTCTTAAAGAAAACAATATACAAGGATTCATTCTACCATTAGGATCAGTTAAATTAATTAAAGTGGTCATCCGAGGGCTTCCCATTGATATTGAACCGGACGAAATTCAAAAAGAATTTGAAAGATTAGAATACCCAGTCCATAAAGTTAATCGCCTCATGAGAGGTAAGAAAAATGAAGAAAAAACCCCCCTACCCCTCCACCAAATTCAACTTACCCCTGCGGAAAATTCTAAAACCATTTACGATCTACAAGCCCTTTTTCACATTAAAATCACCATTCAAAAATACAACTCCCCCTTCAAAACCCTCCAGTGCTTCAGATGTCAATATTATCATCATCATCAGGAAAATTGTACCATGAATCCCCGTTGTGTTAAATGTGCAGGTGATCACAAAACTAGTGACTGTACTAAAGGAGAAGGAAAGTTAGAAAAACCAAAATGCTGTAACTGTAATGGAGACCATGTGGCCAGTTTCAGAGGTTGTCCTGCTTTTCCCCATAATAAAGCCGAAGCCAAAAGAAAATCTAAAGAAATAACCCCCGGTTTTTCCTATGCCAACGCAGCTAAATCCAATACCACTAGAAATATCCCTCAAACCAACTCTTCTACTCCCTCCCAAAATTTAACAAATACTAAAACTGCCGAAACCACTCAAATTATTGATTATCCAAATTTTACTGATGGTTTAGTTGTATTAAAACAAATGAAACAAATTAATGAACTCCTTGAGGAAATTAAAGCTGCCTTAGGTACCTCCAATTTAACCCACTTAATTGATAGACTCACCACCACAAGAGACAGAATTAATAAAGGTCAGACTGAAGATGACAAAATTTTTGGCTTCTTCACTGGCATGCTTAATCGTCCGGAAATTTCAAGTTAATGGGTACGCCCTCTCCTTCCCTTGTTGTTCTTGCGTGGAATGCCAATGGTTTACTTTCCAGGATCCGGGAGTTTAAAGAATTTGTAAATGAGCATACCCCCGATATTATTCTCATACAAGAAACTCATCTCAGACCAGAGGATAAACTTAACATCCCTCAGTACACCATTTATAGAACCGATTACAATTCCTACACACAAGCCAAAAGAGGCACCGCTATTATTATCAAAAATACTTTACCCCATCATGAACTAATCATCTCCCCCCTCAAAATTATCAACGCTACTGCTGTTAATATTAAACTATATAACCTCCCATCTTATACTATTGTTTCTACTTATATTCCCCCTGTTCAAAATCTTAACGACGTCCTTGACGATCTAAAAACTCTTGATAAATTAAACATTAACACTATCCTTTTCGGCGACCTTAATGCTCATCACACTCTGTGGAACTGTAAAACCAATAACACTTACGGTAATACCATTTATAATTTTACTGCCAACTCTGAATTTGACATAATTGCCCCCTCCTCCCCAACTCATTTTTCCAGATATAGCAGTAGCACTATTGACTTTGCTCTTGTTAAAGGCTTTCCCCATAATATTACTATTGAAACACTCTGCAATCTCTCCTCGGATCACAACCCAGTTGCACTCACCATTCCTTTAAACACTAATCCCTTAATTATCAATCATTCCAAATTCACCAACTGGGATAACTTTAAAAAAGATCTGCATAATTTACCCTATATCCATCCTGAAATTAATACCCAAAACGACATCGATAATCTTGTTCATAGCATAACTAATGACATTAACTCAGCCCTCACCAAAAATACCAAAATTATTCCTCCTACTAATAAAATTCGTACCGACACCCAACTTAAAATTCTCACTAATGAAAGAAATAGAGCGCGTAAAAATTGGCAAAGGAACAAAACCACTTATAATAAAACTTTAATGAATAACGCTCAACAAAACTTAAGATATTATATTCATGACAAAGCCAATAAAAGTTGGGAAACTTACATTACTTCACTTGACATAACTGACAATTCCATTTGGAGAGCCGCTAAATGCCTTAAAAATAAACCTAATGTCATTCCCCCCCCTCATAAATCCTAGTAATAATAACTTCATATATTCTGACGAAGATAAATCTAACCTTATCGCTCAAACCCTTGCCAACAACTTCATCCTTAATCCCAGCCCCAATACTAGCATTGACAATACTGTTCAAACTAATATAAACCTTTTTAATTCTATTAATCACCCCACTGCTGAAATTTACATTCCCCCCTCTAGAGTTAAGGAAATTATTAAAAAACTCCCTAATCGCAAATCGCCTGGCGAAGACCAAATTACTAATACTATGCTTAAAAACATACCCCTTAAGTTCATTTTCAAAATCACTGCCCTTATTAATGCTATCTTTAAATTGAATCACTTTCCTCAAAGTTGGAAAAATTCTATCATTGTGCCCATAGCTAAACCTGGAAAAAATAAGAACTCTCCTGATAGCTATCGGCCAATTAGCCTCTTAAATACCATCAGTAAACTTACTGAAAAATTCATTGCTTATGAAATCAATAATCATCTCCTCTCTGCTAATATTATTATCCCCTATCAATTTGGTTTTCGCCAATCTCTTTCAGCCCCTCACCAAATTTATCGCATTGTTGAGCATCTTGCCGACTCTAAATTAAATAAAAAATGCACTGCTGCCCTTTTCCTTGACGTTGCTAAAGCGTTTGATAAAATCTGGATTGATGGCCTCATACATAAACTTATTAATTACAATTTTCCCCCTCATCTTATTAAACTCCTTATCTCCTACTTAAAAGATCGTACTTTCCAAATTAAAATTAAAGATAAATTATCCTCCAAATTAAATTTCTATAGCGGTCTTCCCCAAGGTTCGATTATTGCTCCAATTTTATTTAATATTTACGTTAACGATATTTATCAATATAATAAAACAAATATTGCCATCTTCGCCGATGACACCGCTATTTACGCAACTGATCACAGCCCCAAGTACGCCGTCAAATACCTTAACGACCATATGAAAATTATCCAACAATGGCTCGACAAATGGAAAATCAAAATTAACCCCGATAAATGTATTGCTATTATGTTTACACAAAAAACTAAACGCACTATTGACAAATACAAACTTATTATTGGTAACTCTATTATCCCCTGGTCTGACACCGTTAAGTATTTAGGAGTCACCCTTGACAAAAATCTCACCTGGAGGCATCACATAACACAAATTAGGGACAAGTTTCGAGTTGCTAAACGTTCACTATTCCCCTTAATTGCTCGGAACAGTAAATTATCTATAAATAATAAAATGCTCATTTACAAATAATTTCTTAGACCTCTTATTACTTATGCAGCTCCGGCATGGTCATACGCAGCAGATTCTCATATTAAAAAGCTTACTGTAGCACAAAATATTACTATTCGACAAATTGTTAACGCACCGTGGTATTTCAGAAATACTGAAATCCACGAGGAGCTTGGCCTCCTTACTATTCCAAATTTCCTCAAAAATTTAACTACTAACTTCCATAATTCTATTGATAATGAACTCCTTTTAAATCTCGCCAACTATGATCCTGCCGAACCTGCTAACAGAAAACGGCCTAGAGCCGTTCTCTGTTCTTAAATTTTTATATTTTAAACTTCTTTTTTCATTAATTTTTGTAATCTTACTCTTACTTTGGTAAGCAATAAGCTTTATTTTAAGTTTTTCCTAACTATTTTTACTTTGCTCCCAAGAGCATTGCTTTATCTACCACATTAAACTTCCTTCTCTCAAGCCACTCCCCGGATCCAATTCCAACCTATCTCTTTTCACCTTTACTCTGGTCATTACTATGCAAGCCTACGTTGGAAGGCGTGGCCTATGTAACGTAGTTACACCATTTTTCTGATGATCTGATGTGTCGCTCAGAATTAGTTTTGGTCGGGGCGAGTTGGCTCGATCCTACGTTCCTAGTTGGAGGGGACCAGACTTGCGAGGCAGAAGGACAACCGGTCGACATAGTTCCCGGACCTTACTCGCAGGATCCAAGAAAATATCGAGCACCGGATCCAGAAGAGAGCGGCTAGACTTCACCGAATTCCGGAGACCAAATACGGAAGGCATAAGGAAGAAGCAGTGACGTTCCTGTGAAGCAAGACCCCCCATTTTCCAGACCACAGCGAGCTGATATTCAATAAAGTGAACGTGCTATTCGGAGGGAGAGAACCGCAACCCTGCTGTTTCGATGATTATCCTGCCCCTGCGAAATAGAGTGAGTGAAATATAATTTTTGATACATTCAGTCCCTGGTCATTTAAAATTTAATTCTTGAGTGCGGAAAAGGAAAGTTAGGGTCATAGATAAATACTTGTGTATGAGTAGTTTTTCAGTATGCTCTCTGCACCTCGTAAAGTAGTAGGTAAACGATAAAATGTAAAGATTGATGATATGAACATAAACAATTTTCTTTTTTAAAATAAACTGTAAATAATATGTAATTGTAAATAAACTATAATTTTTGTGTTAAGGAAAACTTGCTTTCGTCAATGAGTTGATTTCCGTTATTGTTAAAGAAAGTTTGTAGGTTAAGATTTTATAATATGTTCGTAGGCCGATCATGTCCAGAGTCTGG
This sequence comes from Dolomedes plantarius, assembly GCA_907164885.2. Classification (NCBI taxonomy): domain Eukaryota; kingdom Metazoa; phylum Arthropoda; class Arachnida; order Araneae; family Dolomedidae; genus Dolomedes; species Dolomedes plantarius. The sequence continues at coordinate 92,975,288 of OU015499.1, read as the reverse complement.
AGTGTTATTCAACCAAATACCAAAAACACAACGCACCCAACTACCCCTTTTGATAACATAAAATGTACTACCACAAATAAAATACGAATTCACGTCCAAACCAAATAAAGTCAGGACAGGCCCTTTACGACAACAACCAGGTGAAAAATATGTTGACATATCTGTGCACAGAATAAATTTAAAAATTTGTAAATCAATTTTCTAAAACACATGTCCATATAACTCAATGAAAAGTGCGAACCAGTAGAACATGTCGCGCCATCTGCCGGTGAGTGACCATAATCGGTCCATTTTTCGAGGAATTCCCCATTGAAGCTTACTCTGTAGCTTATTCTGTAGTTTCATGGAATTTCAAACTGGAACATCCAACCCGTTGAAGTTTTCGGCCACTAAGCCACTAAGCCAGAAATTAAAACTTCTGTGCACACCCTTCACACAGACTTGAGGGGTATAGAGCCTCAGACAAGAGGGATACATGATAAACGTAATCACATGATAACGTATCATATTGAAATAATAAAATAATTATGTTATACTTTCAAGAAATTTTAATTCAACACCTGATAGTTATCGGATATATTCAGCCCATCTTGTTCAATGAATATCGCTTTCAAAATCCCTACCATCGGAACAAGTGTTTAACTGTGTTAACTAGGCCAGAGCCTTCTAACACAGATATTTCGTGAATGTGCCATCGGAGAGCAGAAATAACACAGAAAATAAAAAGAAAGTTCGATGAGAATCAATAAAAGTTCAGGAAATTGTTATTCGGCATCTTCTTTATATGTGGTGCTGGACCACTCCCGAGGCTCTCGCGGACAACCGGTTGGGGACCACTGTTCTAGAAAGAGTGATATATGGAGTACCTGCGCTCAACGCTTCACTTCTAAACTTAATTCTAATTTTCTGATGAGGAATTTAAAAAATAGATTGATAATTCTTTGAGTTTACTACTCTTATATTAGCAGCGCTCCAAATTCTTCAAGTGAATAAAAACCACTGCTTTGAAGAAGTTATCAATTACGATAAGTATAATCCTGCCATCTTAAATAGTTGTAAAACGTGTTTATTAATTTTTTCTTTAATTTTTTTTTAAATATTTTTTTTTTCTCAATTTTCATCGTTAACACTTTTATTCAGTCCTGAGAACGAAAATATAGCCACAAAAATTCATACCGAGGATATTAAGCTCTGCTCTCCGATGCCTCACTGACGTAATTTGTTAATGTCAATCAATGGTCGTACACTTATTCCGAAGTTAAATAACTGATAGGTCTTTACTATTTATCGTCTGGCTCACAGATTTATTCCTACCCTATGTACTTACTCCAGTCATCTTGCTATGGAATCTCGTTTCGCCAGCCCCCATACAACCAACAAGATCTGCCCTCGAGGAAGGACAGAAATAATCTTTATATATAAAAGGCAAAGTCTGTGTGTGTGTGACCGAGTTTTTGTCTGCTCGCGGCGCAGCGCAAAGACGGTAGGTCGGACAGTCTTGAGATTCGACACGAAGATGCCTCCCGAGGTCTCATTATGCACCTCGAAGCCCTTTTTTGATTTTTTAATTAGATTTTCCGTAATTAAATATTTAGTCGCGATTTGGAGCTCCCGGACGAGTAAAAGCCCCGTAAATCCTAACGTATCCGTCCAAGAATTTTTTTTTTCGGACGAGCCTATACGGGAAAGATGACACTATACGGAAGTTACAACTAAAATTGTCTGTCTTAATTTATCGATTAATTGTGATTTTTTTTCGATCGCCTGTACGCACCCGTTTTTCGGGAAAAAAACGCGATTTTGTCTGTGACCCTTTTTTCCAAATTGTCGAATCGATACGTAAATGTCGTTACATTTTTACGAAATTTTTATCTCAGAGACCCTAGACATCACAGTTTCGAAAGCCAGAACCAAAATTAATTTACAAATTGTAGTTATTTTTTAATAATTTATTTTATGATTCGGAAACTCTTGCGAGAAATCTCATTTTGGAGATTTCGTTCTTCCTTTCCGGACGAAGGTAAAATAGGAGAAAAACCAGTTTTTCGACGTCATGCACGTGATGTGTTGGGGCGTTTGTTTTCTATGAGGGATTCGGTGGTTAAAGGAAATCGATTACTATTGCAGTGATAATCGATTAAAAAATCACATTTAGTAATGCCGTAATTTTTTTGGCTAGCACTTAGTTAATATCATATAATTTGTGGTGTATTTGTGGAAAAAATCTATGAAGATTTCAAAGAATTTCAGCATGTGGAGGATGTGATATATTCGCTTTCAAGGAAATCGATTACTATTGCAGTGATATTCGATTAGTAATCCTATGTCAAAAATTTTGCCAAAATGTGTCAGAAAGGATTAAATTTATAAGGGTAAAATAATGTATCGTGGTGAGGAAAAGGATGACAGCGACGCCCATTAACAAAGGGTTAAGGCTACTAAAAAATTGGTAATTACATTACCCGAGCAACGCCGGGACGGGTACAGCTAGTAATAATAAAAGACGGATTATGGAAATATGCGTTTATAATTTTTATTCGCACTCATCTACAATAATTTGCTTTTATTTCATAAATAAAAATTTGTGAAAAAAGAACTTTTTATTGAAATATACTTTAATTTTTCTAACAAAATAAACATTTATAAATTAAAACACAAAACAATTTATACATTCATTATACTAATAGCTAATAGTAATAATGAAACAATTTTTAAAAATCACTATAAAACTTTCTCAGTCACAGGAGTCTCAGACTTTTGTTTTTTGGAGCTGATAACTTCTAATAGCAATTTGTTATAACGCATTATAAAATTGCTGATACGGAATATACTCAAAAAATTACCTTACCAACCGGCGCAAAATTTTGAATCTTTAAAGGCATATATTTCCATTAGGGGCAATTAATGTAATATGAAATACTGAATTGACATTGTATTTAATTAATCGTGATTTTAATTCTTGTCTGATTATTGACAGAAAATGTCCATTTTTCTTTTTTAAAGGTTGTTTTTTCTGATTTGTTGTTCACACTTATCTATAAATAAAAATATCCGTCTTCTAATTACTGTGTTGTGTATTTTGTTTAAACCGTAGTATTTCTAACGATTTGAAATTTGTTTCCGGAACAGATTTCCTTCACAGTTCTTCCCTTTAATTTGATATCGTTCCCTCAATTATTTTGAAAAGAATATGTAATAAAGTATGACTCTTCATGTGTCAGGTATAAGTTATCTCATGTTTGGACAGTATGCGCTCAGTAGCTGCAGCTGTTTTTTTCTTACATGAACCCATAACTAAGAAGCTCTAGAAAATGATGTAACGTTGTTTGCTCATTTAATCTAATAGTTTTAAATTGAGAATCTCAAACGATTTCCCAAAATGGGAGATTTTTTGCGAATATCGAAGAAAAAACCTCGGAAATTGAAGTTGTAGATAGAAATTTAGCTAAGAGATATAAAAACAATAGACACTAGTTTCACGATGAGAAGTGTCATCGCGTGCCCAATTGCACGGGATTTGAATTAAGAATATAAATAGTGCAGAAATGTGCCGAGTGGCGTGGCCTAACAGCCGGAATTTAGAAAATCCTATTCATATGTAGTCACCTAAGTCCTCCTACACTTTTTAGACTAACGAAACAGAAATCTGGACGGTGTAACAGTACTGGGGGTATTTTCTCTTAGCAAGCGACGTCATCAAATTGCTAAGCTGGCTAAGCTGGAAAATTGTGAAGAACCTAATTAAGAACAGCCGATAAACATTTACAAAACATGTAAGCCAGTCTTTTAATAGCTTGTAGAACCGGACGGACACGAAGGTCGCTGTGTACTCTATGCCGCGCCTGTGTGGACATACGCAGCAAATTCCAAATCGAAGTAATAGAGAAGGCCCAGAACAGAATTCTGTGGGAATTCTAGTCACAAAAATACTTCTCGAATACGGTTAGTGGGCGGTATTAATGACATTCTAACATTTTGTAGGGCTCCTCAGCAGGTATCCTTCAGTTTTTATAATCAAATAAATAACATAAACAACGAAAATATACAGATGTAATATTTAGATTTATATGTAAAACTACTTTTGATATGCTTTTAATTGTAGATACATAAACGTCTAGCGTGACCATGGCTGAAGGATAACACGGAGATGTGTGTATGTTTGCAATTGTGGCACCTCCCACGGGGGCACATTTGGCAGATACATACACATTTGGCAGATTTAGAGTTATCTAGTAAAATATAATAAATTTTCCTGAATTATAATAGCGTGCGATTACATAAACCATAAAACTACACAACAATGAAATAAAAAAAATTGTAGTGTGAATTTTGTAAGGAAAATATTGTCTTCTATTAGACTTGAAATAAAAATTTCATTAAAACCCCATGTAAGTATGAATGGAATGTTTACTTGTAAAACTTCACCTTCCTAAGACAACTTTACAAGTTAAGAAAAAGTAATGCATAAATCAGCACTAAAATATAAAGGTCGCAAAACTCTATTGATCAACCTCAAGATGCTACAATAACCTAATAAATTAGATACTAATATTTGATTCTATTTTTTTCACTTATATATCAATGATGAAAATGTGTAAAATTAAATAAAACTATCTCACCTCTTAAAGTTTTATCCTATGGGTACTAACTGCTTTAAATTATGGAACAGATGTAGTATACGCAACGGGCCATCGCCAATTTGGCGAAAAGTTGGCGCCAAAATCCTGTTCAGAGACCTGTTAGGATTAAACTGCGAAATGTAAACAATAAATTGGAAAACAAACTTACTGCTGACTTTATGAAACTCGTAAGCTCACACGGTATCTTCGCTTCGCTCAGATACCCTTGCTTCACACCGCTACGCTCCGTTACGCATCCGTCCAAAAACATTATAGTTTTGGACGGATTAATACAGAAAATTACATAAGACAAAGCAATGTTCAAAATACATCAAAACATGGACGACTATCGCCCTCTACACTTCAAAAACACAACTAATATCCGTCACACTCCTCATCTAAATTCGAACGAGTTTACTAAAGTTGTAGAATAGATGATTTACCTAAATGACATTAAAGGATAAAAATAAAGGATTTCCATAAGATGTTTAAAAAAAAATTACACATTATGTGAACAATGAAATATATATATAATACTTAAAAAAATACTTAACATAAAGAATAGTTAACATAATAATACTTAATATAAAAAATATGGTCTATAATAAAGTTTCTAAAATTCAGTCTTTGAGTTCCAGTGGGTATATGTGTGTTCGAGTGGATATATACAAGTGCGTCACGCCCTTGAAACACTTCTTTAACAACACCTAAGTCCCACAGAGAGCTTAGATTTACTCGTGCCCTTTAGCAGAACAATATCTCCTTTTTTTAATACACCCAACGGAACTTGGACTTGTCGTGTTCTTCATAGTTCTCAAATTAAGTCAAGATAACTCTTTCCATCGTTTTCATAATTGGCACAGTAGTCGGGATTGATACTTTTATCTTTGGTAAGAGCACCTTTAGTAGACTCCCTATGAAGGGTTTCGATGAAATAAACTAAGTATTCGACCTGATTTCTTCGTGGAAAAAGAAATTATGTTGGAGACAAAGGCCCAGGTTCTCCTATTTCGTTCCTCACATAAGATAGAGGTCTAAGATTTACAACTGTCTCTATCTCGGACAAAAGAATGGTCATCTCCGCAAAGCTGAGTAGAGCCCTTCCTGATACTTTCTTTAGAGTTAACACTCCTGACTAGTGTCTCATAGAATCCTCCCCACCATGGGGTCAAGTTCTACAATGAATTTCCAGGTTACACGTTTGGATGTCAAAAAATCTCTAAATTCCACCAAAATATCAAATAGTCTCTGAAGCTCCTTTTCAGTACATTTAAAAGATTTCGCATTGTCAGAATAAACAGTGTGACATGTACCCCTTCTTGACAAGGACCTTCTAAAAGCCAGCAAGAACTTTGCAGTCAACATATCCGTGACCAGTTCAAGATGAATCGCCCTCGTCACAGCAAAGGTAAATAATGCAACGTACGATTTTTTTAGTACCATGTTCATACCTCACATAAATCGGACCAGCAAAGTCGGTACCGATAACAGTGAACGGAGGAGTTTCACCCATGCGATCCCTCGGAACCTGTCCACTCATTTGAGGCGAAGGTTTGACAGCATATCTTCTACAAGTCAAGCACTTTGAAATTACCTTTTTCACAAGCTGCCGGCCCTTAGGTATCGAAAATATTTTTCGGATTTGTACTAACTTTCAATACCTCGTTTAAAGAGAGCTCATCTTCCCTATGTGCGGAGCCTTCGAAAAGTATTCTCACCTTACTGGTTGATTTAATCTTGCGAACAACAGCTCTATGAGGTAAATAACAGTTCGAGCGAGTGAGATTTATCATCGCTTACTACTTTTTCGACAATACCCTCACCTTCAATTATTTCAATAATTCTACTATATTCTTTAAATAATTCCGGATCAGTCTTAATATACCTTTTCAATTTATCGAATCTCTCTGAAGCCAACTCGAAGTTATCATTTAACAAATGTTTTGTATCAGGTCTCCAGAGAAGTCGCACACAATATCTATTATTATCATAATGTAAGTCAGATTTAAATTTATTTAAAATTGTACATTCATTGCACAGGTCTGCGACAAAAAAATTGTCTCAAATGTAATTAGTGATTTCTATAGTATTTTTTGTGCTGATTATGGGAAAAATGAACCAAAAAGGGGCAAAGCAAATTGGGCAAAAATTGATATGCATACAGGATTCGACGGAAAATGCAAAATCGTAAAGTTTGGCGGCCAATCAGTGAACATGTGACGCTGCAACGCAATTTATTTGTGCAACTGGCAGTATATTAAAGATGAGAAATTTCGATTCAAGGTCATAAATTCTTTGCGAATTTCATTCCGTGTACTCGGGTAGACAGTAAGTATACTTTGAATACAGGTGCTCAAACAATATGCGCATATGTCAGCATTTCAGAGAGGACGTGTAGATGGGCTTAAAAAAGCCATTTGGTCTAATCGGCGAATTGCTCGACATTTGGATAGGAGCGATGCCACTATTAGATGATGTTGACAGCAGTGGGTGAAACATGGCCAAACACAGCGTCAAGAAGGAAGCAGTCGGCCTAGAGAAACGACAGAACGTGAGGACCGAGCAATCGTCAGAGCGGCACTCAAAGCTCCTGATTCATCATTATCAACGATCTTACGTGCAACTGGTGCTTCAGTGACCGCAAGGACCATTCATAGGCGGCACAGAGAAAGGGGGATGAACTCACGGTGCCCCTTGAGACGACTGCTATTGACCTCTGTACACTGACAAGCCCGTCTGCAGTGCTATTGGGCACATCCAACCCGGAATGTCACTGACTGGAGTAGTATTGTTTTCAGTGATGAGTCCCGCTTCGAAATGACCCTCGATGACCAGTGAATACATGTCTGGAGAAGCCCAGGAGAGTGGTGGGACACCAACCTTACTGTCTTCTGCTATACTGGTCGACAACCAGGCGTGATGGTTTAGGGTGCCACTTCATTTCATACCAGAACTCTTTTGGTTATCACCTGCCGCACCCTAACAGATAGCGGTACGTGGGCGATATTCTACTCCCCGTTGTATTGCCCTTCATATCACGCCATCCTGGGCTTACATTTCAGGAAGATAATGCCCCCCTCACATGGCGAGAGTTTCTACTGTTTGTCTTCGTGCTTGCCCAACGCTACCTTGGGCGGCAAGATCGCCGGATCTCTCTCCCATTGGGATCGTTTAGAGCATTGTGGGCAGGGCTTTCCAACCAGGTAGGGATTTTCACGATCTAACGCGCCAATTGGTCAGAGTCTTGCACGATATCCCGCAGGAGGACATCCGCCACTTCTATCAGTCAATGCCAAGCCGAATAACTGCATAAGGGCCAGAGGTGGACCAACGTGTTATTGAGTTTTTCAGTTTGTGAAGATCTTTATCTTGAATAAATCATCCAATTTTTCTCAAATTGTAAAGATTTCTTTTTATGTACATGTACATCACATCTACTGATTTTCGTCCCATTCGGATTACTCCTTCTTCGTGCGTTTTTTTTGGCTTACGAGTGTATATACATACACACACACACACACACATATACGTATATGCATAGACGTATATGTGCATACACACACATATATATGTAGAATGCGCGTGTATAGATAAGTACCTGTCTATTGTCCAAGAGAATTCAAAACTAAGAGTAAGATAACCCAGTGACATTTATTCAGAGTTAGAAATGTCGGCACAGCACCATATAGACAGAATATAAAGTAAACACTCTAGTATAGTACTGTACGCAGCCCACAGCATCCGCATTCTAGCTTCCTCTCGCCGAATCCTCAGGTGCGTAGCAGTAATCTCTGGCGTTGATTTCCGCGACCTCTGGTGGATTTCTCATTCGACAGCTCGGCCATTTGATCTGCAGTGTCCTCGATGCACGGGAGCAAATCTGAAAAAAAAGAATAAAACAGGGTCAGAGAGAAAGTATTTTTTGAGAAGTGTTTGGACAGGTTACAAAGTTCACCGATTTAACAGATCAACTGAAGTGTTGGTTACGTTTGAACCTTCATGTTCTCCAAGTTTCTTAACTTCGTATCTGTCCTTGGGTTTTACACGGATCACTTTGTAGGGTCCGAGAAAATTCAGCCTTAGCTTCAGTACACTACCGAATTGAGTGCGTTGGATAACCACAAGGTCTCCTTCTTTATAGCCATGGGATTTTTTCCTTTTCTTGTCAAATCCTCTTCGGTATTCTTATAACTTCAAAATATTTTCTACGCTTCCTCGGGAATCCCTTTAAGGTTATTCATAATAAAGTAGATTCTTTCTTCATCTCATATTTCTAAAATTCTGGATTCCTCTCTGCTTCTCATATTGACTACCGTTAACAATTCGAATGGTGTGTTTCTGGTGCTGTATCTCGAAACTCACTCGCAAGCTCAAGATAAAATGAATATGTACAACCGCAAATAACCTCCCTTATCTACTTCCAATCTAGAACTTCCGCTGCTCCGCTGGACACCGAGGAAGAGATCGATGGAGAATGTAGCCAACTTCCACTATCTTTAAGGGGAGGAGTTTTAGGCGAAAACTCACGTTTTACAGGTGGAAACAATAAATAACTCCTAAGAATACTAATTACCTATTAACACAAAAAATATCTTTAATAATTTCAAGATCTGCGGCTTATTTTCCAAATTATTTAATAATTTTTGTGTTTTAAATTAATATAAAACTTGGAAAATTTTTTTTGTTTCTTCACTGTGTGCTTTCTTTCATTTTTTCATTTGTCGTATGTGACCACAGTTAGAAATCACAGTATTAGAAGGCGTGGCCTAGGCCATAGTTCTTAACCCATCAGTCTCTGTGCCCACCTTAGGCCATTGATGTGAGGTCGCGCCTCCCCCACCACCACCACCATATCAGGTCAATACAAGTAGTACAATCGGAATATGAAACTGAAGCTGCTTTTTAAATGAAGATATAAAATAGATAATTTCTTACACAAAATTTAATATTTCTGCGCATATGTAATTTGGAACATATTATTTCTAGAACAGAGGAAAACTAAGAATTAAATACAGATAAAATATACTTGAGGTAATCAAGGATCTAGGTGAAGTCGGCATTTAATTCCAGTCAGTCACTTTCACAACATTAATGAGAGGGCTGACACTGTTTGTCTTTGACATGTTTTTGAATATTAGGTTGTGACTGTGAAAAAGTACACCTCAGGTCACTTTCAACGTCCAGCTTTGCTCGATATTTTGACTTCATCTATGCCAGTGCTGAAAATCCAGATTCACGGAGCTATGTGGATGAAAACTGCACTAACAACCTTAAAGCTTCCAAGCAACAAAGGAGAATTTGAATGGAGAATGGGAAAAATTAATAACAAAGGGAAAGCAGCTGAGCGAGAAACCGTTCTCAAGCTCTTGCAGTGTTGTCAGACGTACGACAATTATCGTGTTCGTATGTCGAAAATACGTTACGGTTACATTGTGACCGCAAAATTGAGTACAGTAAATTACAGTTAGTTTTACTTTCTATTTTATTTTTTTTTAAACTCACGCCTCCCTTAAAACTCTTTTTCTCCCCCCCACCCCCCCCCAGGTTGAGAACAGCTGGTAATGCTGCAACAACCTTGGCAATGCTGATCACTTTCAAAATCTTGTGGAGTCTTCAGAATCTGTGTATTCTCTGCTCTCCATTCAAGCTCTCCATTTAAGCAGTAGGTCCAGGTTTAATTAGCTCTCGTGTACTAAAGATTCACCGTAGCGCTCCCTGGCTTTCTGTCAATGAGGTAAGGAATCCAGGTCAGAGTGAATAACTGAAAATAATATTTCAGGTAGTCTATTCTAACAAAACTGTCGCAGGTTATTAACGTAATTACTTATTGTTGCTTACCTCTTTTTTCCCCGTATTTTAGTACTTTTCTGTTTAACTGTTTACTGCTACTGGGTATGGCACGCTGCCAAAATTATAACTCGCGACGGCGGACAATTCTTTTTCTCCCTTGAGGACCGTGAGTGAGTAACCTAATTTTACGTTAAAACTGAATAAATAAGTGATTTCTCTCTCCCATTTTAAAGATAAGTTTGAATAAAATTACCTATACAGAAATTTATGTTCAAATAATTCATTATTTTTATATCAGTGACAACTATCAATAATTTTTGAAGTTTTAAAATGTATAAATAATAAAATAACTTTTCAATATGGTGTCTCCAGCATTTCAAAAACTTAAAAAAGCAGCGCTACAGAGCGCCGCGGTGCTCCAATGTTAGTCTATCCTGTCATCCCCAACCCGCTGAAATCTGCGGGTTGCAAGCCAGAATATGAAACTTACGTGGACACCCCTCACACCGACTCGAGGGGGAGGGGCTATGGAATATCGCTCTGGCCAAAGGATAAACGTAATCACATTCTAACGTATCATGTTCTAATAATAAAATAACTATGTTAAACTTTTAGGGAATTTTAATTCAACACCTGATAGTGAACGGCTATGTTCCGCCCATAAAGCTACAGCTCTGTAGCTTTATGATTCAGCCCATCTAATTCAATGAACATCGCTTTCAAAATCCCCATTTATTCGGCATCCTCTTTATATGTGGTGCTGAACCACATTAACGTGATTACTTGTTGTTGCTTACCTCTCTTTTAATTTTAATATATATTTTATTTTGGTACTTTTCTGTTTATTTATTTACTGCTACTGTGTTTGGCGCGCTGCCCAAAATTATAACTCGCGACACAGGACAATTTTTTTTCTCCCAAAGTTCGTTATTCAGGAACTTAATTCTACGTTAAAACGGAATAAATAAGTGATTACTCTCTCTCTTTTTAAAGATAAATTTGTATAAAATTACTTATATAGATATTTATGTTCAAAAAAAAATTTTTTTTATATAAGTGACGTCTACGAATAATGTTTGAAATTTGGAAATATATAATAATAAATTAAGTTTGCTTTTTCAATATCTTTTACCTTTTACTCAAAAGTCATGTCATGTAAGATCAGTGCGTCACAGCACTGATCTTACATGACATGTTTATGTGATGTTCATAACGTAATGTCAAGCTAGAACAGTGGTTCAAATCTCAACCCGTAGAAGTCTTCGGTTCACTAAGCCAGAAAATAAACCTTCTGTGCACTCCCCTCACACAGACTTGAGAGCGGGTTGAGAAGTATAGAGTATCCCTCAGGCAAAAGGGATACATGATAAACGTAATAACATGATCACATGCTAACGTATCATGTTGTAATAATAAAATAATTATGTTAAACTTTCAAGAAATTTTAATTCAACACCTGATAGTCATCGGATATATTCAGCCCATGTAGTTCAATGAACATCGCTTTCAAAATCTCTATTTATTCGGCATCTTCTTTATAAGTGATGTTGGCCACTCCCAAATACCACTCCCGAGGCTCTCGCGGATCATCGGTTGGGAACCACTACCATAGGACCATAGGAAATGGGTCGTAACTGCAATTCCTGGGCCACGCCCTCAATTGCAGACTTTCAGGTAATAAGCAGAGGGGAACCAATGAAACAGAGTATAGGAAAGGAGTGAAATGATTGGGCCGCTGCTAATCCGTGAATTGATAGTATAAGAAAAAGTGAGTAAGCATCTTGCAGGGTGAACTCGCTCGCGCTGCCGTACTGGTCTTCCCGCACGTGTTATTTTCCGCTGTTTAGGCTTATCTTGCTTTTCGGTCACCAGTTACGGCTGGTCTAGTTAGCCTGTGGGGTAGAAAAATCTGCTTGCACATGGGTGACTCGGCCGGGGTAGCTGGCCCGTCGGGCATTAAGTCTGACATTATCTGCGTTAACCCCAACGACATCTCGGATGACGACGAAGATATGGACGTTGCCTGTATACTAAGCTCCAAAGCTGGACCGTCTAAGGAAAATTTCCTCGTGGATCGTACACCGCGGCCCTCTCGTGTTAAGCCTCAAGAACGTGCTGCGAAAAGTGTTACGTCTAGAGTCGTGGAAACCCTGGATTATTCCGCGAACTCTAATGTTTTCTGTGACAACAACGAAGACTGCCGTAATGAACCTCCTGAACATCGGATCCCCATCCCAGACAGAGTTACGGGCTTACTAACTATCTTCGAGGACAACTACGACCCCGCTTGGGAATATTATGACGTCATCGAAAGCCTCATCCAGTTTGCCTTGGACATGCTAAAGAACCCCGACAGCTACCCTCCAGTAAAGGTAAATCAATTCTTAGATACTATTAGCAATGTGCTCAATGATCGTAACACTGACATTGTTAGGTTTATCGCTATTCCTTATTCTGTAGACTATGTTATGGCTTATAGGAAGCAAATTAGAACTACTTTACATAAATATAACATCTGTATGAATATTGATGGAAATCAAGTTAAAATTGGCCAAGTTCAGGCCCACAAGAGACGGAGATCCGAGGAGCCAGACGTGCAGGTTTCCAGCAAATTCGCCCTTCTCTGCCCCGAAGCTGATTGCGATAATAACCCTTTAGTTAATAATGAGCCTGAAAATGAAAATAACGAGGCTATGGAAGCCCAAGACACCACTCAAAATTCTAACAAAAAATACCATATCTACTACGAAACAAACACAAATTACTACACTCTCTTAAATAACATCATGACTGCGGCCCCAAACTCTGAATCTCAGTTAGCGGGAAATCTCATCCACCTTACTTTTAAAAACACAGATGACTACAGAACTGCCCAGCGTATGCTAATAGAGGCTAAAATCCCTCTCCGTACTGTTGACCCTAGGTCTGAAAGACCCAAAAAATTTTTGATTAGGGGCCTCTCTGCCAACACAAACGTAAAAGACATTGAGGATGCTCTTAAATCTGTGGATGTAGAGCCCCTCAAGGTGGCCTACCTCACTAACAAAAAAACAAAAAACCAATGCCGCTCTTTATGACTTGTCTTAGACCTTCCCCGAATATCGACAATCTCGATAAACTAACTAAAATTAATCACCTGAAAATAACTATTCAAACCTTTAAGCAAGTGGGGTTTGCGCAATGTTATAATTGCCAAAAATTTGGGCATAGCAGCCTCACTTGCAAGCTTACTACCAGGTGTCTCATCTGCAGCGAAAACCACCAAGCTAGGTTCTGCCCTGTCAGAGGAGATCACACGAAAGTTAGATGTGCAAACTGTGCCGGTAACCATACCGCAAATTATAAGGGTTGCGACAGGCACCCCCTCAACATAGACAAAAGTAAAAAGAAATCCCCCTCTAACTCCGCCGCGACTACGAAGGCTTTCGTGCCGGCACCTGTGCCTACTGTTTCGGCATGGGAAAAGAGAGCTTCCGTGCAACAGTCCTCCCATGTTTCTCCCCCGGAGGAAACTAACATTTCCCCAGCCCCTACAATCTCACAACCCTCCACTTCTCACGTGGATCCAAACATAAATGCAAAGCCAAGCACAGCCCCCAAAATTAAAATTGCTCTTGACAGCACCACAAGAAATAGCCAAAGCAACTTCATAAACAGAAACACTACCAGCAATAATAACCAAAACACAAACAGCTTTACTGATTTTGCCGACATAATTAAAACTATCCAAAACTTGCTTAACGAGTATTCTATCGCTGACATCATTAACCTTTTCAAAGATAAAGCTAGAATTTGTCGGGAACCTGCTGACCCCATCAATAAAATTATGGACGTGTTTCAAACTATTTGTAATTATTTTGACCCTCAGCCTCACTCTGGATAATCGTCTCTCTTCTAAACCCGCCTTCAGAATTCTGTTTTGGAACGCCAATGGTCTGGGCAGGTCTATTACTGAGCTTAGAGAGTTTTTGGAAGAATCAGACATTGATGTTGTGCTCATCCAGGAAACAAAGCTTAATAACTCTAGGTTTAATATATGTAACTATAATCTTTATAGAAAAGACAGGATTTCCCCCCCTCCCGCGCGTCCGCAGGGAGGTATTGCTATTTACGTTAAGAATAATATCAACCATTACTCGCTTGACGATCTTGTCACTCAGGACTTGGAATCATTTTCTATCATGGTTTGCCCGTGTGAAAATACTAAATTACTCCTCACCTCCGCTTACATTCGGCATCGTAGCGGATTCCCCTCCCGTGACCTCACTAAAATTTTCTCTTCTCATAACAGTTGCATTGTAGCTGGTGACTTCAATGCACATAATAGGGCCTGGAATTGTAAAGGTACGAACACTTATGGCAGGGAGCTCCTTGCCTATGTCACTTCCCATAGTGATATTGTTTTGGCTCACCCCCCCCCACCCCCACTCATTATTCGACTGGTAACCCTTCTATTATTGACTTAGCTCTTTTGAAAAACATTCCTTTCTCCCATGAAATCGAAGTCTTGGATTTATTTGACTCGGACCACCTACCGGTGCTCCTAACTCTAAATTTGAATGTTTTTCTTCAAAATTCCGATTCCCAAGTGTTCACCGATTGGCGTCAATTCCAGGACCTCCTCGCCTGCTCTAAATTGTATTATCCCTTAATTCGGTCTCCTCCTGACATTGACCGTGCTGTCCAAAATTTAACTGACACTGTTGTCCAAGCCACTAAATCTGCCTCCCAGAGTGTCAGTAAAGCCAAAATACATGACCTTCCGGCACATATTAGAAGTTTATTAAAAAAACGCAATGCAGCACGGAAGCTTTTCCAAATTTACCGTGATCCTCCCAGCAGGCAGGATTATTATTTTCTCCGGGCTCGTGTTAGAAGGGAAATATCTCGTTTCCGACAAGAGCGTTGGGCCGAGCTAATCTCAAATCTTAACCCGCAAGATAACTCCCTGTGGAAATTCCAAAAACGCTTTAAAAACACCAATAAAAATTTTCCCCCTATTCATGGTTTTAATGGTGTAGCTTTTGACAATCTCTCTAAAGCTGAAGCCCTCGCTGTTAATTACTCAGACCAATTCTCCCCTAATGATGATATTGAGGACGAGGATCATGACCTCTACGTTTCACGTACGGTCGATGACTACTTATCCTCTCGCCCCCCCTACCCCTAATATTACTACTCACCCCGCTGACATTATCAGCATAATTAATAATCTCCCCAACCGTAAGTCGCCTGGTTTGGACACTATCACTAATAAAGCTATTAAAAATTTCCCCAATAATATTATCATTTACTTAACTGCCATCATTAACGCAATCCTTAAATTTTCCCATTTCCCCACCGCCTGTAAGAATGCTATTGTCTGCCCCATCCCCAAGCCGGGCGCAAACTTAACCTTCCCCGAGAGCTACCGCCCTATTAGTTTACTTAGCTCCCTATCCAAAATCGCCGAACGGGTCATTCTCAATCTTATTAACGACTTTCTCTATGCTAATAACGTTATCATTCCAGAGCAATTCTGTTTCCGAGACCAGCACTCCACTTCTCACCAGTTACTCCGCGTTGTGGAGTTCGCCTCTGGCGGACTTCAGGACCGGAGGCCAACTGGCATTCTTTTTCTAGATTTCGCCAAAGCCTTTGATAAAATTACCCACGCTGGTCTCATTTTTAAATTAATTAAACTTAACCTTCCTTCTCATTTAATCCACCTTATTCAAAATTATCTCCTCAATAGGTCTTTCTGTGTCCGCATACAAAACACTTTTTCTCCTTTCAAACCTATCTCTGCTGGCGTTGCTCAAGGTTCAATCCTTGGGCCAACGCTTTTCTCCCTCTATGTTAACGATATCCCCCGTAACGATCACACTTCTCTCGCCCTGTATGCGGACGACACTGCCATCCTCTGTACCTCTCACAATATCAATCTTTTCGCCCCCCTTATTCAAAATCACATTGATGCTCTGGAATCCTGGTTCGTTAAATGGAAAATTAAAGTTAACCCCTCTAAATGCCAAGCTATCTATTTTTCTCGCTCCTTTAAAAACCCTCCTCGCCTTTATATTTCTGACTCTGTGGTGAATTGGGAGACTTCGGTAAAATATTTGGGTATCACTCTCGATCGCCGCCTCACCTTTAAACCCCATATTTTGAAAACTAAACAGAAATTTAATAATAAAGTCGAATCGCTACGCTCCCTCCTTTTCGGCCCCCACCTTAATAATAGGAATAAGATGCTGCTCTTCAAGTCTGTTATTCTTCCAACGGCTCTCTACGCTGCACCTGTCTGGACCCATGCTGCTAAGTCAAACATCAAAATTCTGGAACGCGCCCAAAACAGGGTTCTGCGGAGAATTAGAAAGGCTCACAGATACCTTTCTAATGCGGTTATTAGGAGAGACTTCGATATCCGCACTTTTGCCAGGGAAGCTCATCGGCTCTCCGTAAATTTTTACAATAATATCAGTAGGCTCCCAAACGAAATTCTCGGCGAGTTCCCGGATTTCGATTTCCGAGAACCCTCTTATAGAAGGCGCCCGCGCGCTGCTCTTCTCGGACTAATCCTTCTAGTCTTTCTGCTTCATTGTTCTCTGTTTTCATTATGCATATAATTTAAAAAAAAAAAATATATATATCTGCTCACCCGTCATAACTGCCCCGTTTTTGTTCCTGAAACGTATGGACGGGATTTTTTTTTAAATTATGAAAAGATATAAAAAACAAAACAAAAATAATAATAATAATAATTTCTTATATATATAAATAATATTATTGCATATATACTATTTGTAAGCAAAATTTGTCACCTATTCGTCTATTGCTTCCATAAGACCCTGCCTTCATGTAGCATGTTTTTTCATGGAATAGCAAAACCATTTTTTAAATCAAAACTTGTAAGGTATTTTAAGACCACCAACTTATATTCTTTTGGAAACTTTCACGAGCACATTGTTAATACTTCTTAAATCTACTACTGGAGTAAAAACTACAGCAGCCAAGGCACTCCAAGAAAATCCATTATTGGAAATCGACGATCTTGCAGGGCAGAGAATTAGATCGACACTGGACACTGAGGTGTACAGACGTATTTTTCCGCTACTGGTGTTTTCCTGCATTGGTACGATACACTCGTGCTTTCTTACGTCACCGCCTTGTGCGTGCTTTTCTCGCTCTTTGCTTTTACGTTCTCAGATACAGCCAGTCTGGTTAGTAAGTGGGGCATTATTGCTTGCACATAGCTGACACGGCTGGGGTAGCTGACCCGTCGGGCACTCCGCTTTCCAGCAAATTTTTCGTTTCTCCTGATTCCGACACGGACGATGACTCCAGCATTGCCTCTTCGACTCATGACTCTCGTAAGTACTTTATGAAAAATCCTTCCTGCCGCATTTCTTCTTCGAGCGAAGAATTCTTCAGTCCCTCAAACCTCCTGATGATCCGGCCTGGACCTGTGTTTCAAATGTCAAAAACTCAAAGAAAAAATCATACAAGAAGAAATCTACGCCCATGACTCTGACCAGCACTCCGGATTCTGTACAGACTAACATACAGCCAGCGACTTCCCTCTCTGAGCTACGTGCTCATATCCTGAAGCAGACTTCTTTGCTTATGCCTTTCTTACATGAGAACTTTGACACCAACTGGCCGTATTACATGACCTTTAAAGATTTCATCGACTATCTGAGCGAGACCTTCCGTGACGAGGACCTCTTTCGGGTAAGTGATGCTGTTGACAAATTTTCCGCAGTGCTCAATACTAAATCTATTGATATTAATGACTATTTGAAACTTGAATCATATTCCCTTTTTATTAAGAACTTTACTGCTCAAGAGAATGAGCATTTATCTACTCATAACCTAGAATTGAAAATTGTAAATGATGTACCATGTGTTATTCCTAAAAGTCAAAAACGTTTGAGAGATATTGAGGGTATCCCGGTCTCTCAAAATAAGTATGCTGCTCTCAGCAGTGATATTGATAATCCTAATTGTAACGTTGTTCCCTCTCCTGTAAATTCAAATAGTGACATTCCTTGTGCTGACGATCATGCCCCTACCGTAAACATGGAAACGCAGGAAACTGTAAATCCAATTAAGACTAAAAAATACCATATCTTTTTTTAATCTAACTCAAACTATAAAAATACTGTCAATCACATAAATTCTATTTGTCCTGATACCGAGCTATCTATGGCCGGAAGCTTAATCCATATCGTCTTCCACAACGAATGTCATTACAGAGATGTTCAGAAATTTCTTAGTGACAGTAAAATTCCACTTAGAACCGTCGATCCGTGGTCTGAGAGGCCACATAAAATTCTAATTAGGGGCCTCCCGGCCACCACTGACCGTCAAGATATCCACGATGCTTTCACCGACTTTGGCATTGAGCCTATCAAAATTGCATATCTAACTAATAAAAAAACTAATACCCCCTACCTCTTTTCATGGCCTCCTTAAAACCTTCTCCAAATTTGGTAAATCTTAATAACATCACTAGCATTAACCACGTCAAAATTACAATCACTCCTTTCGTCAATAGCGGACAGGCTCAATACTATAACTGTCAAAAATACGGACATTCTAGTTCTTCTTGTAATCTAACTCCTAAATGCTTACTAAGTAGCAAAAATCATCAAGCCAGTCTTTGCCCCATCAGGGGATCCCCAGATAAATTTATATGTGCAAACTAGCTGAAGTACCCGACGATGCCCGGGATTTTAAGAATGTTTGTTGTTAACCAAAATCAATTTAAAAATTAACACAGTATAAATAACATAAAAAATATATGTGAAATGTTATACACGTCTCAGAATTTCAGCCTTTCATCATTTTAATACTAAAATCTGAAAAGTAAAAATGTCAAATTCTCTAATGTTTGTTAACCAAAATTAATTTAAAACTAAGCACAGTATAAATAACATAGAAAAAAAACCTTGTGAAATCTATAAATATATAAATTTATAATAAACTCCTCAGAATTCAGCTAGAATTAGCCTTTCATCATTGGGGTAAAAAAAAGCTGCAATTACAGGTTCAGCAGAAATTTCCAATAGAACAATGATATGACTGCAGCGTTGCCTCTTAAAAAAATGAAGTGTTTGATTGAGGGCTGCAAACCATTCAACTCCTCCACATTTAACTCCTATAAACATCCTCTACATATTAAATTCCTTTTCTCTCCATAATAAACTCCTCAGAATTTTGGTATATTCAGCCTTTCATCATAGTACCACTAAAATCTGAAACATCCTCTCCAGAAATATAAATTTATTAATTTCAATAATTAAACACACACAAATATATAAATTGCGCAAAAGTTTTTTAACCAACATTTGAATAATTCGTAAATGAAAAAGCATATGAAAATAAAGATAAGAACTTCCGGAATCGAAATTAATTACCCTTAATTTTTAATTAATAAAAAACCAACATAATATGAATAAAAACGATAGTTGCTTAAAACCATATGAAAATAAAGCTATTATAAAGATGATAATAATAAAAAAAGCATAAGAAAATAATGCTCGCGCATGAAGTTAACGTTACGATATAAAGATAGTAATAATAATATAAACCGCGTGAATAAAATATTTAGCTTTTCAAGCGAAATAAATTGATTTTTAGAAAAAAACTACTTTTAATCGAGAAATTAAAATACATTGCACAAAATTTTAATTTTACCAACTTTCCACCCTACAATTTACACCCTACTTCTTTTAAATAGGATGTAAATATAAAGTTTTAACAGCCAATTGAATGCCAGTTAAAAATAATGTGTGCGCATGAAGTTAACGTTACGATATAGAGATAGTAATAAAAATCTATATATATATAAAACAGTTCCGTAACTGACTAACTGACTGATTGACTGACTAACTGACTGATTGACTGATTGACATACAAAGTACAGACCAAACCGTTGAACCTAAAGGACTGAAATTTTGCATGGCGATTCTTCTTATAATGTAGGGGTGCACTAAGAAAGATTTTTGAAAAATTCTTCTTAGATTTTTTTAAATTAAATTTTTAATCTGTTTTTGTAACTTTTTTCAAGTTTGCATTTAAAATAATAATTTGAGGGTTGTAAAATTTATATCACGAAAAACATTCAAAAAATATTACATTAAAAAAATATCATCTGTAGATAGAAAGGGGAGAGAAAATTTAAAGAAATGTAAATTTATAATGTACTCAGGGAATGTATTATTGTGGTTCTATATCAGAAAAATAATAAAATACATAAATCATAAAATAAAAAATATACATTAGCATATTGGGCACGAAGTTGCGTATCTTTCATGTAACATCAAACTCCCTTATTTTAATTCAAATGTTTAAAAAAATTTAAAAATAATAACATTTGAAAATTTCGCATAAGTTCATTTTGAAAAATTCATGTATTTCATATATATCTTATTTATTCTGCACTTTGTAAAAAAATAGAAATATGCCTGTCAAAAAACAGTAGTCAACTGCCCCAGAGCGCGCGTTGCAACGCTCTCATGTGTACATAGCCTAAAGGACTGAAATTTTGCATGGCGATTCTTCTTATAATGTAGGGGTGCACTAAGAAAGATTTTTTAAAAATTCTTCTTTTTTTAAATTAAATTTCTTCTTTTTTTAAATTAAATTTTTAATCTGTTTTTGTAACTTTTTTCAAGTTTGCATTTAAAATAATAATTTGAGGGTTGTAAAATTTATATCACGAAAAACATTCAAAAAATATTACATTCAAAAAATATCATCTGTAGATAGAAAGGGGAGAGAAAATTTAAAGAAATGTAAATTTATAATGTACTCAGGGAATGTATTATTGTGGTTCTATATCAGAAAAATAATAAAATACATAAATCATAAAATAAAAAATATACATTAGCATATTGGGCACGAAGTTGCGTATCTTTCATGTAACATCAAACTCCCTTATTTTAATTCAAATGTTTAAAAAAATTTTAAAATAATAACATTTGAAAATTTCGCATAAGTTCATTTTGAAAAATTCATGTATTTCATATATATATCTTATTTATTCTGCACTTTGTAAAAAAATAGAAATATGCCTGTCAAAAAACAGTAGTCAACTGCCCCAGAGCGCGCGTTGCAACGCTCTCATGTGTACATAGCCTAAAGGACTGAAATTTTGCACTAAGAAAGATTTTTTAAAAATTCTTCTTTTTTTAAATTAAATTTCTTCTTTTTTTAAATTAAATTTTTAATCTGTTTTTGTAACTTTTTTCAAGTTTGCATTTAAAATAATAATTTGAGGGTTGTAAAATTTATATCACGAAAAAGATCATAAAAATTCCTTTAAAATGAAATTCTTTTCGCATCTTTACCTCCATTTTCTAATTTTTGGTGAATTTTTAAAGATTAATTTTTACAATTTAATTTATTAAACGCTGATCATGTGATTTCTTTATCTGGTACTTTAAATAAATTTATCGTCACATAACAACGAAATAGACACAAAAAAAATTAAAATAGTGGCGCCATCTACTGTACGCTTGTGAATCGAGAGTTGTTGGTTATTTATTAATTAAAAATATTGGAAAGTTCTTGTGGATCTGTAAATATACATGTGGTAACAGTTTTAAAATTTATAAATTATCAACCTATACAGGTGATAATATATCCGGCGTTGCCCAGGATTTTAAGAATGTTTGTTAACCAAAATCAATTTAAAAACTAAACACAGTATAAATATCATAGAATAAAAAGCATGTGAAATGTTATACACATGAATAAAAAGAAAACCCAACATAAAAAACCATAAATTTACAATAATTTCTTCAGAATTCAGCTAGATTTAGCGTTTCATCATTGGAGCAAAAAAACCCTGAAAAGTAAAGCATAAAATATATACATTTATAATAAACCACTAAAAGCTGAAAAGGAAAAATGTCAAATTGTCTTTAGGAAAGTAAAGCTGAAAAGTAAAAATGTCAAATTGTCGAATGTTTGTTAACCAAAATCAATTTAAAAACTAAATACAGTATAAATAACATAGAAAAGATTTAGCCTTTATCATTGGAGCAAAAATTCCTGAAAAGTAAAACATAAAATACATAAATTTATAATAAACCTACCAAAATCCATTAAAAAAATAAACACAGTATAAATAACATAGAAAAAAAAGTATACGAAATGTTATACACATTAATAATATGAAAAATAAAATAAAATAAAAATAATAATTTTTAAAAATAATAAAATAAAATAAAAATAATTTTAAAAAATAATAAATAAAAATAATAATAATAATAATTTAAAAAATAATAAAATAAAAGCTGAAAATACAGGTTTAGCAAACGCTGTACTATCCGTATTCGAACCCACTTCGTGTAGTGTAGTAAATGAACGCTCTTACCGAATGCGCCACAATAACATGCTGGAGTAATGTGTAAATAGGAAAATATTTCTACTAAAATTACTGGAAAGTTGCTATGGGTTAGTGAATATACATGTATTTATGGAGTAAGAGGAGTTTTAAGTTAGAAATAAGTTAGCAGGATAGAAGCTTAGTCTTTAACTCTTCAATAGACACAAAGACATAAGCGAGGGGGGTTGCAGTAGCGATTAAAAATGATCTTGTGACACTTAGCGTGGTTGATTCGAATTTTCTATCGCGTGTGATAGTGTCAATATGCCGTTGGATCCGATTTATTTTAGAGTATAAAATCTGACTTGGAAGATTATTATTTTCATTTATTATTCTGGCTTAATATGTAACTTGAAACTTTTTGATTTTATTTATTTTTATCTTTTCGCTCGCTGTTCGCTTCAGCTAACCCTAACGTGGACGCCATATTCAGAGGGGTGATTCCACAAAGTGTAACATCTTACATTTAGTTTCAAAATTTTTGGTTTTTTATTAATTAAAAATCAACGGTAATTAATTTCGATTTTTGAAGTTCTTCAGACCCTCGGCTGTTTTTAAAGACGCCTGTATGTAAAATTTCACGATCGTTGCTCCTAAACTGTGGATTTCTATACAATTACAGAGATACAAACATTCATTTTTATATATTAGATTGTGGCGGAAACCACACTGCAAACTGGACCGGCTGTGCCAGGCACCCCAAAAATATTGAGGCAAAAATTAACAATAAAACTCAAAAACAAAATATTCAAAAATCTCATAACTTTATCCCTGCCCCTGTACCTTCTACTTCTGCTTGGTCTAATAATCCTCCTATTCAATCCCATTCTGATGTTACAACTACTTCTAATGTAAACCAAACTTCGAATTCCCCCCATTCAGAAACCTAATCATTACATTCGGACTGCTCCGAAGAAAAAAATTAGCATAGAAAAACCCATTTCCAAATATACCTCTAAAACTGATTCTAACAATACTCCTAAGGAACCCGCCAATAAAAACAGTGACGGTCTCTCAGACATCACGGATTTTTTCAAACTCATTAAAGATTTTTCTGAACTATACTCTACTGCTGACATACTTTTCACGAGCACTGCGTTAATTATGTCTTACATGTATCACTGGGGATTCGGCTCACGCCCAGGTGCCCCACTAAGTCCTCCTTATGGAAGCTTGAGATCTTGCAGGGCAGTAGAAAAGAGGGTCTACATACGATGCAGAGATGAATAAGATTAAGAGAGAAAGTTTAAGGCATGAAGCTACAGAAGGAGCGGAAGCTTCAATGGGGAATTTTTCGAAAAATGAACCGATTGTTGTCGCTCACCGGTAGAGGGCGCGACATGCAAGCGAAGTGACTATTTTACATTGAGTTATACAGCGTGGTGGTGAAAGTTGTTTTATAAATTTTAAAATTTATTCTGTGTGCAGAAATATGCCAAACACGTGTTTTGCTCCGGGTTGTTCTACTGGCTATAGATCAGCCTTAAAAAGAAATAAAGAAACTGGACAGAGAAATCCTAGTATATTTGCTGCTCCTAAGGTAAGAACATTATTATTGTTTTGTGTTAATATAAGATGTATAATAATGAGAGAAAAGTACAGCTGTCGTGTTTTAAGTGAACGCAAAGTTAAGACATCTTAAGTTCTGCTGGAAGTAAGCGTGTTTTATTTTTCAATCATCCCTATATCCCATCAAAAATAATCATCATGTGTTCACAAAGCTCTATTGTATGTAAAAAGATGTAAATAATTACTCATACTATTGCTCTAAAGGAAATCGCTCATCAATAAAAGATGTACGATACTTACGTATATAAATTTATCTATAGTAAATTGTATATCACACATTTAATTTTTATTTTATAATAATGTATTAATAGTGTATGTTGTTAATTTCAGTTCTTTATAATTATGAAATACTTTTCTTCTATTCAATATATTTTGTGGTTATGGCAAATTGAGCTACACGTCTTAACTAAAGCCATCATTTTTTTTTAAAATTGTGCACAGAAATAAAATATTTCCAGTTAACTTTTCTTAATATTTAATTTTATCACTATTAAGTTAGTTGATAAGTAAATAAGTTTTCATTGTATGATAAAGAATGTTGTTACTATAAATGCTTATGCAAAATCTGTTGAGTATAATTTTTAAAAAAATTAATAATTTCCTATCTTTTTACTGTGATTACAATGAAACCCATACTTTGTGAAAATGCGAAAATATAGCTCATTTGTCCATATCAATGTTATTTGGGGTTTTTTCTTTTTAATTTGCTGAAAATATTTGTAATCGATAATTTACCAACTTGAAGGTAATTCCTGACAATGCTGGAACCATAATATTGAATTTAATCAAGTTAAATTAAGTAAAAGTGACCACTCCCCTTAAGGGGAGTGGTCACTTTTAAGTACCTTTTAATGTATCATTTTTGAACCTATGCTGGATTGTATGTACTACTCATGATTTTTGCTTGATTTACAAGAAATTTTTTGAGTAACTGCCTATAATACTGTTTATTATATATGCAATATTTCAAGGTAATTAATAAAATAATAAAATGATTTTTTATGCATAAAAAGTGAATATTTTTTTTTTAAAATCGAGCATTTTGCAGTCAACTACTGTGCCCATTCTATCAAAATAAATTATTGAGTTACATTAATAATTGCTTACTATATGTGATTACAAAACTTTAGACAACAAAATCTACCAAAATTTTTTAACCTTAATATATTTTAATTTTTAAAGAATTTTTTATAAGCTTTTACTCAGTCATTTTTGAAATTTCTAATTAAAAATAGCACGTACTAAAAGGTTTTAATATATTTTAGAATAATGTTGCTGGATATTGTTGCCTGAAGTATTGTAATCACATATAGTAAAAAATTATTAATGTACCTTAATAATTTATTTTGACAGAATGCATACAGTAGTTGACTTCAAAATGCTCGATTTTAAAAAAAAATTCACTTTTTATGCATAAAAAGTCATTGTTATTATTTACCTTGAAAAATTGCATCTATAATAAACAATATTATAGGCAGTTACTCAAAAAATTTCATATAAATCAAGCTTAAATCATGAGTAGTACATACAATCGAACATAGGTCTAAAAATGATACTTTTAAAGGTACGTAAAAGTGACCACACCCCTTAAGTAAATAAGTTTTCATTGTATGATAAGCAATCTTGTTACTATAAATGCATATGCAAAATCTGCGTACAAAATCTGCTTATGCAATGAAATGCGTACTTTGTGAAAATTCAAAAATATAGCTGATTTGTCCTTGTCAAAGTTATTTGTTTTTTTTTTTAATTTGCTGAAAAAATTTGTATTCAGTAATTTACCAACTTGACGATTATACCTCCGGGTTTAAAAAGTGTAATCTGAGATGCTTTGACTGATTTTTTTTCCAAAGGAAGATATTTTAAAGTATTGTCTGATTAAATACTGAATTGACTTCCTATTTTATTAGTCCTGATAAGAATTTATTTGTGATTGATAGAAAATGTTGCTTTTCTACTATGGGTGTGTGTGTGTTTTGGTCAATCAGTATTATTTCTCACATTTTTTTTTCCATAAGATATTATGAACAATGATAAAAAACTTTCTTCACAATTCTTTTCTGTAATTTCATTTCCTTAATTATTAAGTTATAACAAAATTCTGAACTCATTTATTCTGAAACCAATACACAATTATTCTGAAAAAGTTTATTTACTCATTTCCTTTAAGAATTTTATTGAATTGTAGCAAAAAAAAACACTTGAAATAAAGATTTTGAATGAAAATAAAAAATTGTTAAATTGAATAAATAAATTC
Source organism: Dolomedes plantarius (assembly GCA_907164885.2). NCBI lineage: Eukaryota > Metazoa > Arthropoda > Arachnida > Araneae > Dolomedidae > Dolomedes > Dolomedes plantarius. Next base: position 92,948,674 of record OU015499.1, on the reverse strand, counting down.
ATATTAAATACGCACTAAAATAAAACAACTTGTTTTCGCTAGGAAAAATACGAAAAATCCATATTAAAGCGTATGGTTGTCCGTGTCTAAGCCGCCCGCTAGTGCACGCGAGCACCCTCTAGTGGCGGCGACAAAAAGGGAGACACATTTTTAACACTGAGCTGCTCCTCCTTCTGTAGCTTCATGGTTTAAGGATAGAAGTGCATTTTTATTTGTTTTTATAGATTTTTTTGTTGATTTTTACCTTGGCAAGCCAAGTATTATTTTAGGACGAAGGACAAAACATTTAAGAAAATGACAGAATGGCTCTATGCCGTTTCCTGTTAGAGGGGTCAGCATGATCATAATTTGCTAAATCTTTAAGTAAATCATTATCGATATTGTAGTGAAAGTTAATGGCTAGATTTTGAAGATGTTTTTTAAGAGTGGGGAGACCGATTTCATTGTAGATGTCAACATTACGGAAGTACCAAGGGGCATTTAATATTTGTCTGATCGTGCTGCTCTGCTGAGAAGCTAGTTTTTTAATATGCATTTCAGCACAGTATGACCATGCTGGCCCACCATAAGTTAGTATAGGACGAAGAAACGATTTATACATGAGCAATTTATTTTGTATGCTTAATTTGCTGTTACGAGCAATTAAGGGATAAATTAGTCTGCGAACTGCTCGAAACTTGTTCCTAACGTGTGATGTTTAAAAGTGATATTTTTATCGAGGACAATGCCAAGATATTTTACTGTTTCAGACCAGGGGAGATTTGTGTTTCCGATTTTAATTTGATGATTTACGAAGGATTTTTTACGCTTTGAAGTGAACATAACTGCAATACATTTTTCATTGTTAATTTTGATTCTCCATTTGTCGAGCCACTGCTGGATGACAGTCATGTACTTATTAATGTTTTTGACCGCGTATTTAAAATTTCTGCAAGAAGAATAAACGACTGTGTCGTCCGCAAAGATTGCTAAGTTCACATTAGTGTAAATTGGAAAATCATTAACGAATAAATTAAAAAGAATGGGGGCGAGGACGCTACCTTGTGGCAGGCCGCTATAGATATTAAATTTGCTAGAAAGCTGACCATTAATTTTGACCTGAAAAGTTCTATTTTTTAGGTAAGAAATGAGGATCCTGATGATTTGGGGGGGGGGGGGAATTATAGTTAATTAGTTTGTGGATGAGTCCATCTATCCAGACTTTATCGAAGGCTAAGGAAATGTCTAGGAACAGGGCTGCAGTGGATTGCTTATTTTTCCTAGCATGTGTAAGATGTTCTGTTAGCCGATAAATTTGGTGAGGGGCAGAGAGAGATTTTCTAAAGCCAAATTGATAAGGGATGAGAATGTTATTTTCATGAAGGTGATCATTAATATATTTAACTATGAATTTTTCAGCTAATTTACTTATTGAATTTAGAAGACTAATGGGCCTGTAGCTGCTAGGGGAATTGCTGGGTTTGTTAGGTTTTTGAATAGGGACAATAATAGAATTTTTTCAGCTATGGGGAAAATGCTCAAATTTAATGATGGAGATGATAGCAATAGTAATTTTAAAGATATATTTGTAGGGGAAGTTTTGGAGCATGGTATTATTAATATTATCTTCACCTGGGGCTTTTTTATTAGGGAGTTTTTCTATCATATTAATAACGTCAATGGGGACAATGAATGGAGTTGGGCTTTCATGTGGGGTGTTGAGAAAAAGATTTATGTTAGTATTAACAATGTTTTCTGTGCTATTGTTAAGGATGGGATTCGGAGTGAAGTTTTTAGCAAAATTTTTACCTATTAGTTCACTTTTTCCTGTTCAGTCTGTGCATAAGAGTTACTATCAGGGTCTTTTAAGGGGGGGGGGGGGGGGGGATGGTACGATATTGATTTTTAAATCTTTTTGCGGCTCGCCAAATCGAGTTTTCAGTGGTGTCAAGTGATTCTATGTAATTTTGCCAGTTTTTATAAGAAATGTCATGAAGATAGTATTTAAAGTCTTCCTGAGCTTGATTCATTTTAGTTTTATTATCGGGAGTTCTATTACGTTGCCAATTTTTACGGGCTCTATTTTTATTGTTGATTAAAATTTTAAGGTGTTGGTCGTGTAAGGTGTTAGTTTTAGGAGGAATAAGTTTGGTACTATTATTTAGGCTGTTGTTAATGTCTGTGGTTATACTGGTAACTAAGTTTTCCAGATCGTTAATATTATTTACGATGGGGGGGGGGGAATGTAAGGAGTACTTTCTAGGTTACTTTTAAATAGATTCGAATTAATGTGTTTGGTATAGTTAATAATGAGAGGGTTGTTATCAAGTGGGAGTTTAATTTCAACAGGATTATGGTCGGAGGAAAGTGCACATATAGTGTTAATTGTAAGGTCATGGGGAATACCTTTTACTAGGGCAAAGTCTATAATACTGCTATTGTGATTATTAAAATGAGATGGGGTAGAGGGGGCTATGATATCAAAATTGGTGTTACTAGTGAAATTATAGATTAAGTCACCGTAGCAATTTTGCGAGGAACAGTTCCAAAGTCTATGCTGTGCATTTAAATCTCCAAAAATTAAGGTGTTAGCGTTTATGGTATTTAAAGTGTTTAAATCTGCCTTAACGTTAGTAATTCTGTGGCCTGGGGGGATATAAGTAGAGATGATAGTATAAACTGGGAGATTTTGAAGTTTTAAGTTTATAGCTGTAGCGTAGATAATTTTAAGAGAAGGTAGAACAATTTCATGATGGGGTAGAGATTTTTTAACTAAAATAGCAGTGCCTCTCATGGGGATAGTGGAGCTTGCGTAGTCAGTTCAATAAGTAGTATAGTTAAGTACATTTAGATTATCCTCTGGTCTGAGATGTGTTTCTTGCAGAAGGATGATATCGGGGTTATGCTCATATATAAATTGTTTGAACTCACGGATTTTAACTCTGATTCCATTAGAATTCCATGCCAAAAGAGAGAGAGAGAAGGGGTGGCCATTAACCAAGAGGTTCAGTAACTAATCTCATACCGTTGACGAAGCAAAAAATTTTGTCCTCAACGGAATCTTTATTTTTCATATCAGCATTTACGGTTCTTAATTGATTAAGTATTCCTGAAAAATCAGGAATACCAAGCTCTTCTATCATACTATTTATTATTTGCTGGATTTCTTGGAATTGATTTAAAAGAGTGAATGTGTTTTTATTGACTGGAGTTAGATTTGGGACTGGGGATGCTTCCTGTTCTGTTAAGGGGTTACTTTCTGAAGTAGTGGGGGGGGGGGGGGGTTAGGTTTTGCCTTTTGCGCATAAGAGATACCAGCTGAGACTAATTTTGAAACTTTAGCTTCCTGTTGTTTGGTTTCTTTTTCAGCCTTCTTCTTCGCTATAATATTATGAGGGTATTTGGGGCATCCACGATAATTTGCAGGGTGATCACCCTGGCAGTTACAACATTTTATAATTTGGGCTTTTTTCCCATCGGGTCAATCTTTCGTATGGTGATCACCTGCGCATTTAACACAGCGAGGGTTCATATAGCAGTTTTTGGTGTGGTGATGAAAATGTTGGCATTGGAAGCATTGAATTGATTTGAAGGGTGATTTGTAGGGTTCAATATTGATTCTAATATAAAATAAGGAATTTAGTTCGTACATATTTTTTACCTCGTCTGGTGGTGTGAGTTGTACTTGATATAGGGGTAGCTTGGTTTGGTCCTTTCTCTGCAATTGAGCGACTTTGATTACTGGGAATCCTAAGTCATTTAATTTTTCATGGACTTCCTCTGGGGAATAGTCAATGGGTAGACCTCTTATGACGACTTTAATGGGTTTAACTACTCCCAGAGGGAGAAGGAAACCTTTGATGTTATTTGCTTTCATGCACTCAGTTATTCCTCTGTGATCTTCAGCAGTGAAAGTGTCAATTTTAATAAATTCCGCTCCTATCGTGGCATGGAATTTCCTTGAATCATCCTTACCAGCTAGTATTGAAAGAATTTCCCTATAGTTTTCTGTTTTTACTATTGTAAGGTGCTTGATTTTACTGGTTGCGTTACTGATACGACGGCTTTTACAAGTGCTAGCATTTAAATTTTGTTCAGGTAGAGCACTATATTTATTTTTAAGGGAGTTGGTTGAGTTAATCCTCCAATAGATATGGATTTTTTAGCCGTAAGACGGGCAGAAGGAAAACGAAAATCATTGGCCTTAGCCATAGGCTTGGTTGGGAGAGAGGGAAAATTATCATCAGATTCAGTCCTAGGTTTTTTGTTAGGGTTAGTTGAAGTAGAGGGAAGATTAGTGTTGGTTAATTGAGCATAGAGCTCATTTAGATGGTTCCCATGCTTACCTAATCTGTACATTTCGAAAGCAAGCTGATGGACCTTTTCCAGGATGTTTCGGAATTTGATGGGAATGCCGTCTTCAATAAGGTCTTTTAGGATGCTCTGGTCATCTTGGTTAAGGATACTGATGTCAGGCACTGTGTGGTGATACTGTGTGGTGACTTCTGAAGGTGGATTAGTTGAAGAAGTTTCAGCAATAGTAAGTTCCATATACTCCTCCGGCTTCGTTCCCCTCCAACCTCTTCTAAATTTAATAGCGCACGGAAGTAGACGTGGCGTCGGGGGGGGGGGGGCTCAATTTAATATGAAATAAACTAAAACGTTAATAGAAGTTAAAATCGGAAAATTGTAGAAAACTTTTTAAGAAATTTGGTTTATTCCCGCTTTTTCAAACTGTGACACTGAAGATTCCAATTATGTATTTAGCCTTAACATAGTTTTTAACAATGATATGATCCATAGCAAAAATTCGATGCTATTTTTTTTCATTTACTTTATATTATATATATTTTTCTCATTGTATAACTTTTGAATACTACTCAAACATCAATTCTATTGTTATTCAATTTTTAAAAAATCATAATATTTCATATTTTAAGGACCATCCGGCAGTCAATGCTCTCAGGAGGACCCTAACTGAATTCAATTCTTGCCCCTCACCCCTCACCCCCCCCCCCCCAAAAAAAAAGAAAAATTTATAAATACATGTTAGAAGCACGCTACGCCTATGCCCAGGACATATGGTTCTAACCTGTCCTTCTTTGATGGATCGACCTCATGACTATCAAACCGACTTCAGCCACCGTGTCTCCTTTTATTAATTCTGCCACCTTAAAGAGTTCGCATAGTCAGATTTATTTATTTATTTTTTCCATTTATTTTCTGATGTTAACACTTTTAATCTAATTCTGAGAACGGAAATACAGCCACAAAAAATTATCCATACCTAGAATATGGATGTCTGCTCTCCGGTGCCTCGTTAATGTGCAATGTCAATGGCAATATTCATTTTATAAAATTTATACGTGGTGTAGCGAACTGAGGTTCGTAGTTTCAACCAGTAGATGAACTAACACACCAGGTATACATCACTCATTACATAAACAAAACAAATGCAATTTATTGAGCAATTTGATGATGATGAGATATGTACACTGCACAAATGTAAGATGAACTTCGTAACTTAGGAAATCACACTCGATTTAATCGGCTTGGGGCGGAGTAAGAACACAGAAGTCCGCTAGGCTAGCAGAACTGGCTCTGCTTCAATGATGAAGAAACGGCACTTCGTCCTGATGGGAAAAGGGCTCCCCAATAATATCAACGGCGGTGACCACTGCACGCACCCGGTAGCGATGAAAATATTAAATTAAGGAGAAAGGACTCCTCACTTAAAAATAAGGTAGCAAAGGCTACTTCCACGAAGACTGGTCTCCGACAAATTAGCGGAGTATGTTTACTCCTGCAGGAACTAAATCGTCGCTGCAAACAGTCACAAGGGACTCTTGAACCTCTCAGGGCGGCAAACCCGGCTGCTCTTAAACTGGATCCGCTACGTGTCAGGAACAAAAAAAGACGCAAGCCACGACTGAGGGGTCCATTCTCTTTTGTAGAAGAGCCTCCACCGGATATTGCATCACTCTCCGGAAGGTCGAACGATCTAGAACAAGTGAGCAACGGAAATGGGTTTCCTGGGGCGATAATGAAATATTTTCCCCTGGTCTTAAGCGGCCGCCTTTTTAGTTTGTCCTCCGAGCCACTTCAAAGAGTCTCAAAGGGCCGCTTCGGTAAAATGCGAAGGCACAAGTCCTTTTGTTTAGGCACGCGACGCCTCCAGGATGTTGCTTAACAACTGATAGTTCATGAATGAAAGCACCTGGAGTCTCCTGTCATTTATAACTGACATCAACCGGTGTCACCCGGCGGCGATGACTAAATCAAGAAAAATGACCGATGTCCCCTAACGTTCTGTGGAACAAGTCTATCGGATGAACAAAGGGAAAAATGCTGTCAGCATTTTGCCACCTCAGTTGTCGGGATTCTTTTGATGAGTCTCAGGCCGAGCTAGAAGAATTTCTTTTGTTAACGGAGAGGTTGAAATGCAATACTATACAGTGGTTTGCCACTGTAAATAATATGTATTTTAACATTTCATTGTTACTCTGCCCGTAAACCTTCTAATAATTTTTGTGTTTTAAATTGATATGAACTCTTGGATCAATTTTTTTTTCTTCTTTTATCTCTGTGTGCTTTCCTTGATTTTTTAATTTGTCATATGTGAGCACTGTTAGAAATCCCAGTATTAGAAGGCGTGGCCTAGGCAATGCTGTTCCCGTCCAAAATTTTGTGGAATCTTATGAATCTGTGTACTCTGTTCTCCATACAAGCGGGCTTAGAGCATGCAGCAAACGGCGGTGAACGAATGGTAGCGAACAAATTTAGTGCTCAGTCTTAAATTCGGTTAGCCGTCTACACTAACAAACCGAGTACTTGAGCAGCCATTCGTTCATAGTCATGAAGTGAATTCCTGTTTAGCGCTCCAATCCATCCAATATTGAACAACTATGTTTCCGATAACGAACAGCGAATTTATGTATCCTACCCAAAATGAGATTTCCAAGCAAAAACTTAAAAGATTCCAAGTTAAACTGTACGTTTTGAATTGTGAATGACAGCTAACGAGGTGTCTAGAACAGTGGTTCCCAACCGGTGGTCCGCGAGAGCCTCGGGAGTAGTCCAGCACCACATATAAAGATGCCGAATAAATAGGGATTTTGAAAGCGATATTCGTTGAACTAGATGGGCTGAATATATCCGATGACTATCAGGTGTTGATTAATATTTCTTGAAAGTTTAACAGAACTATTTTATTATTACAATATGATACGTTAGCATGTGATTACGTTATCATGTATCCCTTTTGTCTGAGGGATACTCTATACCCCTCAAGTCTGTGTGATTGGTGTCCACAGCAGGTATAATTTGTGGCTTAGTGACCCCGGGTCCTAGGACTTCAACGGGTTGGGATGTGAACCGCTGTTCTAGTTTGCCTTTACTTTATGAAATTAACAGTGCTGTCACGCACTGATCTTACATGACTTAACTTATCGTGAGTGACATAGTTAAACACCAAACATTTAAATATAAGACAACACAGCTTAATATTTTTTTAATACTTTATAATTTTAAAAAATTACTTGTAGATGTCACTTATATAAAAAAATGAATTATTTGAACATAAATTTCTATATAAGTAATTTTATGCAAATTTATCTTTATAAAGATAGAGAGTAATCACTTATTTATTCCATTTTAACGTAGAATTAAGTTTCTCAATAACGGTCCTGTGTCGCGAGTTATAATTTGGGCAGCGTGCGAAACCCTGTAGCAGTAAATAGTTAAACAGAAAAGTACCAAAATAAAATATATATTAAAAAAAAAGGAGGTAAGCAACAACAAGTAATCACGTTAATAACCTGCCGTAGTTTCGTTAGAAGAGACTACCTGAAATATTATTTCCAGTTATTCACTATGACCTGGGTTCCTTACCTGAATGGCAGGGAGCGCTACGGTCAATCTTCGCTACACGAGGGCTAATCAAACCGGGACCTACTGCTTAAAGCCGATTCCGAACGTCTACAAACGTCCATACCAAGAGTGGAATTCGAACCCACAAACGTTGGTACCGAATGCCAGGCCCTAGGCCTTCGAACATGGTCCGCCTCCCCTCTCCCCCCCTCCCACACCTCTAAAAAAAAAAAGAAATGGCAGAAATAAGAATTAATTTAATTCATGCATGAAGCTCATGAATCTACAGAAGGAGCGTAAGCTTCAATGGGGAATTCCTCGAAAAATGGTCCGATTATGGTTGCTCACCGGCAGATGGCGCGACATGTTCTTCTGGTTCGCGTTTTTCATTGAGTTATATGGACATGTGTTTTAGAAAATCGTTTTACAAATTTTTAAATTTTTTCTGTGCACAGATATGTCAACATGTTTTTCACCTGGTTGTTCCAGTGGCCAGATTTCATTATAAATTATGTTGCTGGTTATGTTGTTAGGAGGATCAGTAGATTTTCTAAATGTGACCAATGCATTCAAAACTTACCATTTTAAACAGCAATACTGATCAAAATAAATTAATTTTTTTATAAAGTAAAGGTTCTTTATTATACCCTTCAGAATTGTTTTTAAAAGTAATTAATATTCTAAAAATTGCAATAATCAAAACTCTAAATTTTAATAAACTAAATAATAAATTATTTTTTTAAGTGATAAAAGAAATTTATACTTGTCCTCTTATGCCAGAAATAGGTTGCAATGAGCAACATAACATTAATTTAATTCAAAATGTTGTCAACTTTTTTCTAATTCCGCGCGTGCATTTTATATGCAAACAAGAAAATAAAAATACTCAACTCTGTGCTAAAGTTAAAAAATTAAGAAAACAATCAAAATTATAAATCACAGTTATTATTAAATTTAAGCTTTTATTTTATATTACTTTTGAATTGAATATCAATAAATAATGTTATAAATATCTGTAAAACCTATCATGTATAATTTTTTGTTCAAATTTATCTATAGTAAATTGTATATCAAGCATTATTTTTTTATTTTATAATAATGTATTAATAGTGTATGTTGTTAGTTTCAATTCTTTATAATTATGAAATACTTTTCTTATATTCAACATAATTTGTGGTTATGGCAAATTAAGATACACGTCTGAGCTAAAGCAATCATTTTTTAAATTGTTCACAGAAATAAAATATTTCCAATATGAAAACTTCATAAAACTGGTGAATATGCTGAAACCTTAATATAGAATTTAATTACTGTTAAGATAGTTTTGATAAGTGTAAATACGTTTTCATTCTATGATAAAAAATGTTGTCACTATAGATGCTTATGCAAAATCTGTTGGTATAATTAAAAAAATAATTAATATTTTCCGATCCTTTTACTGTGAGTACAATAAAACCCATACTTTTTGCAACTAGCTCGCTCTAGAAAATAATGGATCATTATTTACTATTTCCCTTAAGGGGAGTGGTCACTTTTACGTACCTTTAAAAGTATAATTTTTTAGTCCTATGTTCGATTGTATGTACTACTCATGATTTTTGCATGATTTACACGAAATTTATTGAGAAACTGCTTATAATACTGTTTATTATAGATACAATTTTTCAAGGTAATTAATAAAAATGACTTTTTATGCATAAAAAGTGAATAATTTTTTTTTAAAATCGAGCATTTTGCAGTCAACTACTGTGCGCATTCTGTGAAAATAAATTATTAAGGTACATTAATAATTTTTTACTATATGTGATTACAATGCTTCAGGTAACAATATCAAGCAACATTATTCTAAAATATATTAAAACATTTTAGTACGTGCTATTTTTAATTAGAAACTTCAAAAATGACTGAGTAAAAGCGTATAAAAAAATTCTTTTAAAAAATTAAAATATATTAAGGTTAAAAAATTTTGGTGAATTTTGTTGTCTAAAGTGTAGTAATCACATATAGTAAGCAATTATTAATGTACCTTAATAATTTATTTTGATAGAATGCGCACAGGAGTTGACTGCAAAATGCTCGATTTAAAAAAAATATTCACTTTTTATGCATAAAAAAAACATTTTTTTTATTAATTACCTTGAAATATTGCATATATAATAAACAGTATTATAGCCAGTTACTCAAAAAATTTCCTGTAAATCAAGCAAAAATCATGAGTAGTACATACAATCCAGCATAGATCTAAAAATGATACTTTTAAAGTACGTAAAAGTGACCACTCCCCTTTTAAGGAGGGAGATCACCTTAAACCCTTCAAAAAACTCAATTTTTTATTATGATTTAATTTTGAAGAATGGAATTTAAGGAATCTTATGAAAAAAATTTAAGTCGATACGACAAAGAACCGATTTTATGGCCAAATGTTTAAAGCTAATAGTAAAGTAATTTATAGAAAATTTAAACTTTAAATTGCTTTTTCTAAAAACTGTTATAATAAAAATAATATTATCATACATTATTATAAATTAAAGTAATAATTTATAATAATACATTATTATAAATTAGAGATAATAAAAATAATATTATCTCTAAAATCATTTAATTTTTAACCGTCTGGGTAGTAACTGCTTTAATTTTATGTTAGACATTTTCGAGTAACTAACTAATTACCGCAAGGGAGCACAAACTAAGTTACAGAACCATTTTACAAAGAGAACCGCCACCAAATCAACCCATTTGCAACAAACAAAACTCTCCGACCAATAGTGAGCCCCGGTGCAGGCGCACCCAAGGCTAAATACAAACATATTAATCTAGTCAAAATAACCAGTGCCCAAACACAAGAATACCAGGCAATCACCCAATGAACCTGACAACACCGCCGAACCCCGGACGATGTTCGAATGGTTAGGGCGCTGGTATTCGGTACCCACGTCTGTGGGTTCGAATCCCACTCTTGGCATGGACGTTTGTAGCCGTTCGGAATCGGCTTTAAGCAGTAGGTCCCGGTTTAATTAGCCCTCGTGTAGCGAAGATTGACCGTAGCGCTCCCTGGCTTTCTGCCATTCAGGTAAGGAAGAACCAAGTCAGAGTGAATAACTGGAAATAATATTTCAGGTAGTCTCTTCTAACGAAACTATGGCAGATTATTAACGTGATTACTTGTTGTTGCTTACCTCCCTTTTTTTTCTTTTTTTTTAATATATATTTTATTTTGGTACTTTTCTGTTTAAATATTTACTGCTACTGGGTTTGGCGCGCTGCCCAAAATTATAACTCGCGACACAGGACAACTTTTTTTCTCCCTAGAGGACCGTTATTGAGGAACTTAATTCTACGTTAAAAATGAATAAATCAGTGATTACTCTCTCTCTTTTTAAAGATAAATTTGTATAAAATTACTTATATAGAAATTTATGTTCAAATAATTTATTTTTTTATATAAGGGACATCTACCAGTACTTTTTAGAAGTTATGAATTTATGAAAAAAAGTATTTAAATATTTGGTGTATAAAGAATTTGTCACTCAATGTTTAGCTATGTCATGTAAGACCAGTGCATCACAGCACTGTGATGTTCATAAAGTATTGCAAACTGGAACAGTGGTTCACATCCCACCCCGTTGAAGTTTTTAGACACTAAGCCAGAAATTAAAACTTCCGTGCACACCCGTTATATGTGGTGCTGGCATACTCCCGAGGCTCTCGCGGACCACCGGTTGGGGACCAGTGTTCTAGAAAGAGTGATATATGGAGTACCTGCGCTCAACGCTTCACTTCTAAACTTAATTCTAATTTTCTGATGAGGAATTTAAAAAATAGATTGATAATTCTTTGAGTTTACTACTCTTATATTAGCAGCGCTCCAAATTCTTCAAGTGAATAAAAACCACTGCTTTGAAGAAGTTATTACGATAAGTAATTACGATAAGTATAATCCTGCCATCTTAAATAGTTGTAAAACGTGTTTATTAATTTTTTCTTTAATTTTTTTTTAAATATTTTTTTTCTCAATTTTCATCGTTAACACTTTTATTCAGTCCTGAGAACGGAAATATAGCCACAAAAATTTATACCGAGGATATTAAGCTCTGCTCTCCGATGCCTCACTGACGTAATTTGTTAATGTCAATCAATGGTCGTACACTTATTCCGAAGTTAAATAACTGATAGGTCTTTACTATTTATCGTCTGGCTCACAGATTTATTCCTACCCTATGCACTTACTCCAGTCATCTTGCTATGGAATCTCGTTTCGTCAGCCCCCCATGCAACCAACAAGATCTGTCCTCGAGGAAGGACAAAAATAATAATAATAAAAGACGGATTATAGAAATATGGGTTTATAATTTTCATTCGCACTCATCAACAATAATTTGCTTTTATTGCATAAATAAAAATTTGTGAAAAAAGAACTTTTTTATTTAAATATACTTTAATTTTTCTTACAAAATAAACATTTATAAATTAAAACACAAAACAATTTATACATTCATTATACTAATAGCTAATAGTAATAATGAAACAATTTTTAAAAATCACTATAAAACTTTCTCAGTCACAGGAGTCTCAGACTTTTGTTTTTTGGAGCTGATAACTTCTAATAGCAATTTGTTATCACTCATTATAAAATTGCTGATACGAAATAAACTCAAAAAATTACCTTACCTACCGGCGCAAAATTTTGTATCTTTAAAGGTCTTTTTGCATTATGGGCAATTAATGTAATATGAAATACTGAATTGACGTTGTATTTAATTAATCGTGACTTTAATTCTTGTCTGATTATTGACAGAAAATGTTCATTTTCTTTTTTAAAGGTTGTTTTTTACGATTTGTTGTTCAAACTTATCTGTAAATAAAAATATCCGTCTTCTAATTACTGTGTTGTGTATTTTGTTTAAACCGTAGTATTTCTAACGATTTGAAATTTGTTTCCGTAACAGATTTCCTTCACAGTTCTTCCCTTCAATTTCATACCGTTTGGGAACCACTGTTCTAGAAAGAGTGATATATGGAGTGCCTGCGCTCAAAGCTTCACCTCTATATTTAATTCTGATTTTCTGATCAGGGATTTATAATATAGATTGATAATTCTTTCAGTTTACTATTCTTATATAAGCAGCGCCCCAAATTCTTCAGGTGAATAAAAACCACTGCTTTGAAGAAGTTAGGAATTACGATAAGTATAACCCTGCCACCTTAGTGCCGGTGCACACTTGCGGCAAAAGTACTCGAGATGCTGCGTTATTTTCAATCTGCGTGGAACGCTGTTCCAGTGCACACTTTCGCGGTGATAGGCGTCAGCGGCAGTCTCTCGTTTGCCACCAAGCGAGATGGATCGTACGCACGCCCAATTATTTAAGTAAAAAGTTGTTTTCTCTTACTTAGTCTACAAGCATGTTAACTGTGAAAATAGAATTAGAAAAAAGAAGCACTGGATCCATCCATACAACAGCGAGAGGGAGGCGTTGATTTTCCATTAGGGCCGGTAGGCCCGAGCCTAGGTGCCCCTGAATGTTGGGGCCCCCCCAAAATTTTAATTTTAAAAGAAAAGAAAGAAAAAATTTCCAATTCAAAAAATTTTTTATTTTACCTTTTTTAATAGCAATTTTTTTTATATTTCCTTTCAGATATGATTGATTGGTTCATTATATGTATAGTTATACGTATAGTTCATCATATGTATGTTATAGTGTATATAAGGAATTAATAGGTTTTTCTGATTGCATTGTATTGGTGTTTTAATGATGAGGTTAATATGCTGTATCGCTTTTTGATATTGGATAATGTTCTAGGCTTCTACGCTTCAAATAGCCTATTCTTGGTAAAATGGAATTTTCATAATGATTCATGATTATTTTTTTTTGTGAGTTAACTTTGAAAATTTTACGGCCACAACAGTGTTAGGGGACCCCATCCCGAGTTGTGCCTATAGTCCAGAATTTTCTAAATCGGGCCATGGCGAGAGGTACTTGAAGAGAAGTTTAATGAATGCTTGATGGATGTCAGGGAAGATGGTGAAAAGTTTTTTAATTATTTTCGGACGACCCACTTAAAATAAACTTAAATAATTGACCGTCTAAAAGGTTTGTTATCTAATGTACTTATTTTAATAAAGGTTGTAAAAAATTATACTTACTGGTTGCATTTTTTTCTTTCTCCGTTTTTTGGCTAAAGTTCTCAATAATGGTTTCACAAATATTTTCCCATGCAGACTGTTTCTTTATTCGGTCTTTATAGTCCTCCTGACTAACATCCCAAATTACCGGGCTAGATTTTACTTCGTCGATGAAAAGTTCGACATCCACATTTTCTTCAGACGTCGTGTAAAGAGACTTCACAGTCTCGATAGGTGATAAAACGCTGCGGCAGATGTGCATTGCCCAGTAGACCAATGAGTACTACCAATTATCGGGTTTCAGGAATGTTGCTGCGTGTTCCACAGGAACCTGCGGCGACCTGGGAGTGGCGCCGGCGGTAGATAGACGCCGGCGGCACGTGTGAATCCCAACAGCAGTTGCTCTGCATTTCTTCTTATCGGATTGAAAATAACTCAGCCTCCAGAGTACTTTTGCCGCAAGTGTGCACCGGCACTTAAATAGTTGTAAAACGTATTTATTTATTTATTTCTTTATTTAATTTATTTATTTATTTTTTTCAACTATTTTTTTCAACTCGTTAACATTTTCATTCAGTCCTGAGAACGGAAATATAGCCACAAAAATTCATACCGAGGATATTAAGCTTTGCTCTCCGGTGCCTAGCTGACGTAATTTGTTTAAAATACGTTAGGTTACATTGTGACCGCAAAATTGAGTACAGTAAATTACAGTTAATTTTACTTTCTATTTTATTTTTTTTAAACTCACGCTTCCCTTAAAATTCTTTTACCCCCCCCCCCCCCCCCAGGTTGAGAACAGCTGGCAATGCTGCAACAACCTAGGCAATGCTGATCACTTTCAAAATATTGTGGAGTCGTAAGAATCACTTTTATAACTCGCAACGGAGGACGATTTTTTTTCTCCCATGATTACCGTTACTGAGTAACTTAAATTTACGTTAAAACTGAATAAATAAGTGATTTCTCTCTCACATTTTAAAGATAAGTTTGTATAAAATTACCTATACAGAAATTTGTATTCAAATAATTCATTGTTTTTATATCAGTGAGACCTAACAATAATTTTTAGAAGTTTTATATATATAAATAATAAAATAACTATCCCTTTGAAAGTCATCAACATTCCAATATCTTAAAAAATCAGTGCCTTGCAGCACTGCGATGTTCTTAATGTCAATCTGTCCTGTCTTTCCCAACCAGGCAAAATCTGGGGGTTACAAGCCAGAATTTAAAGATTACGTGGTCGCCCCTCACACCGATTTAAGGGGGAGGGGCTACAGAATATCCCTCAGGACAAGGTAAACGTAATCACATTCTAATGTATCATGTTTTAATTTATAAAATAATTATATTCATTTTCTAAGTAATTTTAATTGAACACCTAATAGTGACCGGATATATTCAGCCCGTCTAATCCAATGAACATCACTCTCAAAATCCCTATTTATTTGGCATCTTCTTTATATGTTGTGCTGAACCACATTAACGTGATTACTTGTTGTTGCTTACCTCTCTTTTTTTTTAATATATATTTTATTTTGGTACTTTTCTGTTTAACTATTTACTGCTACTGTGTTTGGCGCGCTGCCCAAAATTATAACTCGCGACACAGGACAATTTTTTTCTCCCCGAAGACCGTTATTCAGGAATTTAATTCTACGTGAAAACTTAATAAAGAAGTGATTACTCTCACTCTTTTTAAAGATAAATTTGTATAAAATTCCGTATACAGATATTTATGTTCAAAAAATTATTTTTATTTTATATATGTGATATCTACCAATAATTTTTGAAATTTTAAAACTAATAATAAGAAATTAAGTTTGATTACTAACTATTATGTTATTGTGGCGCATTCGGTAAGAGCGTTCATTTACTACACTACACGACGCGGGTTCGAATACGGATCGTACAGATTTTATTCCCCGTCCGGACTCGTGAGAGGAAGGACGTGAGTGAAGTTAGCTGCCTTAAGCCTCACGCGTGCTTGGACGTGTTTTATAAGCACGGTTATTTTTGGATATTTGACCACATGGGGATTATTTAATCCTGCGTGTGAGTGATTGCCCACTAATAGCTGTGTCCCTTGCTTCCTTCTAGCATTTTTTCGTTCTAAGTTGTAATTATGAGTAACTTAGAAGCTCCATCGCAAAACTTCCAACCATCAGCTACGCTTCCTGCTAGTCCTTCAACTACAGTGAATCAACCCGAGACGCTCAAGCCACTACCATCATTCGATGAACTTTATGTTTTCTTCGACGCGAATTACCGAGACTGGGAGTACTTCCAGCTAGTGAAAGCTTTCCTGGATTATGCTGGCATCAACCTGATCAACTCTCCTGATGCTCCGTTGGTGAGTAGATTTTTGTTCTCACTGGCGGAAGTGCTTAACGATAGAACCAGAGACATAAATGAATATCTTAACCTGACCTATTTTGATTATTTTTATACGAACCAGTGGGTTCAGATTAACGAACTATTGGCCCATAGGCATGTTTCCCTCATCATGATTAATAATAAAATTAAGATTAGCGAGCGATCTAGTTCCAAGCGAAAAGCAAACTCAGAATCTGAGAACGAAATTGTGACCAAGAACAGATATGCTGTTCTCAGCGATAATGAATCCGACATTGTAGGAACTCAGCCATTTGAACCGGCGACCGATATGGAAACCGGAGGTCAGGCTGAAAGTTCTAATAACAAATCCCAAACGGCATCTAAGCGATGGCAAGTATTTTTTGAAATAAATAACAATTGGCGTAATATGCTAAAAACTATCAGTGAAATGGCCGACGATGTTGAAGCATCCCTGACGGGCTCCCTAATTAGAATTAATATTAATAGCACCGAGTCCTATCGGAAGATCCAACACTTCTTGGACGTAAATAAGATCCCATTTAGAACGCTCGATCCTCGCTCCGAGCGTCCCAAGAAGTATATAATTCGCGGTCTCCCCGTTAATACACCGGTGGAGGACATAGAGAATGCTATTAGAGAAATAGGACTCGAGCCGGTCAAGACGGCTTATCTTACCAATAGGAAAACAAAAAGGCCCATGCCTTTGTTCTTGGTGGCTGTTAGACCATCACCTAATATTGATAACTTAACTAGTATTAAGAAAATTAATTATCTTAAAGTGAGCTTCGAGCATTACACCCAAACCGGTGTCAGCCAGTGCTACCGGTGCCAAATATTCGGACATTCCTCTTTAAACTGCAAATTATCTCCGCGCTGTGTTAAGTGCGGAAGTAACCACACAGCTAAAGAGTGCTCTTTGCAGGCGGCAGATGGTAGCACATGCTGCGCTAATTGCAAGGGTAACCACACGGCTAACTACCGTGGCTGCCCTATGAATCCCAAAAACAAACAGAAACTTAAACTTAAAGACCCAAGTCCCAAGCCCAATAGCCAACAAAGTAAATCCCCTAAACCTGCTCACTTTATTCCCTCCGAGCCACCAAAAACTTCGGCATGGAAGACACCCCTAAACATTAATAAAAAACCATCGGAACCGGCCAGCGATGCTTCTACATCCAGAGTCAGCCAAGCTATGAGCGCCGCCGAGTGTATTTTGGGTACAACTGGAGTGCCTTGTCTTGCTAGATTTATCTCCAGTTTCAAGATAGAAAGTTATCAAGATGACATTCTTCAAGATGTGGAGTTACAGAGTAACTCCAGTGACACTTCGAACAAGAAGTTCATAAACAGTATCAGTGATACTCGAGAATCGAGTTGTTTTCAGTGCTCAAGTGACAGAAAAATTAATTGAATAAAGTTAAAAAATTATTATAGGTTAAAAAAAAATAAAAATAAAAGGATAGCAGCTAATAATAACAGGTAATAGTAATAAGTAGTTAACACTTAATAATAGCGAAAAAATTAAGCTAACCATATAAAGCAAGCAAATAGTCAGAGGGGACTAGCCAGAAGTTCCCCGAGCTGGGTTCGAACCCGGTTCGGGGCAGAAGTAGTCGCATACTATTTTAAATACATTTAGCATTTTGGAAACGTCATCATCGGGCTTTCTAAGAGCCGCGGCAATGTTTCTGAGAAGCTGTAAGATATCAGGAATGGAGTAGGTTTGGGAAAATTCCCTTACAAGTTTAATGATTTCCGAAAAGTCGGAGAGACCCGTGTTATTAGTAGTGTGGTTTTCGTAGTGGGGATTATGTTGAACGTTATGTTTTGAGATGGGTTTTTCGATGTCGATTTTTTTCCTAGGCGCGGTCCTAGCATGGACTATTTCCGGTGCACTAGGGGTGTTGTTTTGAGTGTTTTTAATAGTGATTGAGTTGGTTTCACCAGAAACCGCCGAGTTACTGTTGTGAGTGTGGAGATTATTTTTATTCCAAGCAGAAGTGCTAGGAATAGGGGCAGGAATGAACGTGTCGGGATGACTATTAGAGTTACTGTTATTTTTACTGATGGATTTATTAGGATTGGATTCTTTCTTGGTTTGAGAGATGTTTTTCGGGTGTCTGGAGCATTTTGAGTAGTTGGCGGTGTGGTTGCCTCCACAGTTGGCACACTTAAAAAGCTCAGGATTTCCCTTAATGGGACATATCCTGGCCTGGTGCTTGCCACCACATAAAAGGCATTTCGGAGTGAGATTGCAGGTCGTGCTCGCATGCCCGAACCGCTGACAGTTGT
The DNA here is from genome assembly GCA_907164885.2 of Dolomedes plantarius. Classification (NCBI taxonomy): domain Eukaryota; kingdom Metazoa; phylum Arthropoda; class Arachnida; order Araneae; family Dolomedidae; genus Dolomedes; species Dolomedes plantarius. Next base: position 92,930,052 of record OU015499.1, on the reverse strand, counting down.
AGCATTGAGCCGTACCTGAGTTTTTAAAAGGGGTAATTTTAATTTTTAAGTAATTGATACTGGTGAGTTTTGGGAGATTATCAAGATTAGGTGATGGTTTAATTGAGATCATAAAAAGGGGTAGTATAGTTTTAGTTTGTTTGTTCGTTAAATACGCAATTTTAATGGGAGTAATGCCTATGTTGGTTAAAGCGTCGTGAATGTCCTGTCTGTCTGTAGTGGCGGGCAGGCCCCTAATCAAAAACTTTTTTGGTCTCTCCGACCTAGGATTCATAACTCTAAAGGGAATATTATTGCTGGTGAGAATACCCTGCGCGTTTTGAAAGTTAACAATATCGGTAAAAACAATATGAATAAGAGAACCGGCCATTTCTGGCTCGGCTTCAGGGCAGTTATTTTTGATGATATTAATAAGACTTTTATAATTATTTCCAGATTCAAAATAAATATGATATTTTTGAATGGGGGTAGGTTCAGCAGTTTCCTGCGTCTCCATATCTACAGCTTCAGCAGAAGTATTACCTTCAAGAATTTTATTACTAGCGGCATTCGGCCGTTCAGCATTAAGGGTATTAATTTTAACACTCGGTTCCAGGGAGGGGTCCGAGTCCTCTCTCTGGCGTTTAGCAGACCTAGATCTAACATTAATTACACCTTCTTCATTATGGTAAAGTTCTAAGTTAAACTGGATAAGAATAAAGTTAAAGCTTGGCAAGCGCTTGTCTAAATAATCTCTAAAAGATTCTATGTTCAAAAAATCCATGATACCAATGTGATGAAGCGCTTTCGATTTGAAAGAAAAATTAAAATTTTTAGAGAGATAAAGTGATCGAAGGCTGTTTTCATCACATTTCGGTTAGAATGCTAGGAAGCCGCCTTTGATTAGAGGACGGAACAGTAGTCTGTACGCATTCAGCCAATTTAAATGCGGCGGTGCGCGATAGGGGGTAGGTGATTCCAGACGCAGATAAGGAGATGGCACCAGGGTTTGACATTAAAGTAAAATACCCTATTGTAAAGAATTTATTGGACATGTAGACCGCAAAACACGTGGACTGGACTTTGGGTGGTCTGTGTATGACGTAATTAAGACGTGCATGGGTTATGGGATTATCCAATCCGAGAAATGAAAATGGAGGCTAAGTGGTGGATTTTTGAAAGCTTTCCTGAATGGATTAGGAGTCACGAGAAGGCGTGGATATTGTTATAAAAAACAAATAAATAGAAGACTTAGAGTTTTTTTCGAGGATTCTCTTCTGCGTGCGGGCCCGGTTGACTTTTCCCGGTGCTTTAGCATTGCAGGGGGATGAAGAGATTGGAATTTCAAAACGTCGGAGACCGGTTGAGCATTCCCGGGAGTTGTCCGACAGTACGAGAAAGAGGTTTCGTTTTCCGGAGACCGGTTGATCTTTCCTAGTGCCTTAGCATCGAAAGTGATGAAAAGATTGGCAGTTTTAAATATTGGAGATCCGGTCGAGTCTTCCCGGAATTGAGCGTGACTTTGGATCAAGAGAAGTCGATGTCATCATTTTCCTGATGAGTGCCCCATCATTTTGAAAAGAGTAGAAGAATACCCACGACAGCCTAGAGACGCAGCGTTCCCACTACCTAGAAGGAAGGAGCGATACCCCAAGCATAAGCAGAGCTTCGACACCCGAGTCCCAGTGCGACATCATCAAACTGAGTGAGTGAAAATCATTTTGTTTTGTTCAGACCCCACCGAGCTAAATGAAAGATTAGTGCGGGAACAGTGTTTTTGTAAAGATAATTTTGATGAATAGGAGTTCTTGGCTATGAGTTGGTTTAATAATTATATGCTCCCTGAATCCAAAAGGTGTAGATTTAATTAAATACATTGTCGTTTGATATGAATCGAGGAGAAAAGGCTAAAAGATTAGTAAAATGTGTAAACTGTGTGCGAAGATTTGGTGATTCGGTTTTTGAGTTAAATTGTAAATAGATAAGGTTGTAAATAAATCAATTTTATTTTGTTACATTGGAGTCAGTCATCTTTGTTTTGTGTAGTTGACCTAAAGGAAGGTTTTAGAAGCAAAGTTTATTTGGCCTGTTCGGTTACAAACCTGTCTAGAGCTTTTGGGTTGTATTCAAGAAAATAAATAAAAAAAACACAACGCACCCAAATACCTATAAATTATAAATAATTTGTACTAACCCAAATAATATACGAATTTCGCCCGAAAAAATAAATAATTTTAAGACAGGCAACACGACAACCAATCTCTCCTGAATCACTAGTGAGCACTGAATAAACACGATCAAAAGTATCACTTACCATGGCAGCCTCTGGGTCCGTCCATCGCTTCTCGCACATCGTGTTAGTAAAGTTCTTAATCATCGTGGAGAAATAGAATTTATCCGTCGGGAATTTAGCTTCGATGATATCGTGGATTGCTCCACGCTTGTTATTGAGCTCCGAGGTCACATGCTGAACTGCGGGAGTAAAGCTGCACTTTACAGTGTTGTCGGCTTGCACTTGTTTCCTGGCCGCGGCCTGTTTTTTCTTTTGGCCCTTAGAAAGTTTTCCAGGGCTGGGGTTGAGTCCATTCTTAATGTCCATAGCAAGGCGCTGTAGAGCATCATTCTTCGGTCTAAGGGAGTCCTTTAGGAAGTCTTGGCGAGATAGTTGCGTCGTCGAAGCAGTTGATCCATCATCTTCCGAGTCGGAAGACAGAGTCCGGTAAAAGGAGCCAGCAGGGCTTACGCCCGACGGTCCAGATACATCCTCCCAGTTATTCATGTACAAGCTAAAATAGCCCTACAGAATTCCCCGACAAAACGTACCCGAAAACGTACGAGCGAAATAGCTAGTGGCAGTAAAACGACAACACGTGGGAAAACCACGTGTGTTTCCGTGCTAGGCTTAACGGAGCAGTGATGGCACACGTCTGAACACCTCCGTGTCCAGCGTCCGAGAGTGCTATGAGCGCCGAAACTCAAAGTGCCGAGGTAACCCCCCGAGCGGATCCAAATCCAGCCATTCAGAGCGCGGCTAGGAGGTCCAATCAAAATACGCGTCCTACTACCGCGCCCAGCGCTGCCCCTACTGTTGCTGCTTCATTTCAGAGCAGCTCCTGCTCGAGTGAACAGCCATCCAATTCAGGTTTCTCTGATTTCATATCAATTGTTAAAATGGTTAGGGAATTTATGTCGGCATTCAACATCTCCGACATTATGCAATTGCTTAAAGCAATTGCAACCATTATCAGGAGTGATGTTGACTTTTACACTAAATTGGAAGCCATAGTTGTGGAACTTGGCAACTATTTAGGTCCCGCTCTTGGTAATGAGTAGTTCACAGAATTTTCCTTCACTGCGGGTTCTGTTTTGGAACGCAAATGGTCTCACCGGTAAAGTTAATGAATTCAGGCAGTTTATGGAAAACTCCAATATAGATGTCGCCTTAATTCAGGAAACCCGCTTTACTGCACCTTGGCGGTTTAATATTTGTAATTACACTTTATATAGAAGTGATCGCCCCCCATCCCTAATTCTCGCAGGAATCCTGGTGGTGGCACCGCCATCTATATCCGTAGGGGATTAAACCATTATAAAATTAATAGTATCAATACTACCGCTGTTGAGAATACTTCGATAATACTTCTCCCCAACAGAGCGACCAAAATTCTAATTTCCTCCGTTTACCTCCCCCCCTCAAGATACTTTCTCAATGCGGATTTTTCCAAATTATTCAGCTCTTGTAACTTCTGTATTGTGGCTGGTGACTTAAACGCACGCAATACAGCCTGGAACTGTCGCAACATCAACGCTGCTGGCAGAGCCCTCTTCAAATATGTCACCGATAATCACGACATTAAACTTATCTCCCCCCCCCCACCCCTACCCACTTCTATTCCACGGGCTCTAGCACTATCGACCTGGCTCTAACTAAAAACATCCCTTACCCCCACGTCATCGAGACTCTAGACTTATTCGACTCAGATCACTTGCCTGTCCTAATCACTTTCGATCAACAGGTCGATATTCAAAATCCTAGCCCCCCTACCCGTACTAATTGGAAACAGTTCCAGGATAATCTAAAATACTCCCCCCTCTACTACCCCTATATCCGCTGCTCTGAGGATATAGAACGTGCCACCAATACTTTAACTAACGCCATCGTCACCGCCAAGGCTAATTCTACTCATGCAATGAAAAAACCGCGTTTTCATAACCTCCCTGCTAATATTGTAAACTTAATTAAAGAGCGTAACGCGGCTCGTAAACTTTATCAGTTCTCCCGTCTCCCCTCACACAGGAGCAATTATCACTTCCTGCGCGCGCGCGTTCGGCGGGATATTAGAGTTTTCCGTAAAAAAAACTGGGCTGAATTCATTAATAGCCTCACGCCTGAAGATAACTCCCTATGGAACTATATGAGACGTCTCAAGTCCCAACATGTTCAATTTCCGCCCATTAACGGCCCCCACGGAGTTGCACTTACCGATTCGGACAAGGCTAATGCCATCGCCGATACTTACAAGGAGCAGTTTTCTCCTAACTCGGACTTGGTAGATGAAGACAACGACCGTCTGGTTACCAGCACGGTTGAAAGCTTCCTCTCCTCCCCTCCTTCCGAGACTACTCTCCCGACCTCTATTCACGAAATTAATGATATTATCTCCAGTCTTAAAAATAAAAAGTCCCCTGGAAATGACCATATCAACAACTTCACCTTAAAATTCCTCCCCAAAAATATCATCTTCTACCTTACTGGCATAGTCAATGCCATACTGAAGTACAATTATTTTCCTGAGTGTTGGAAAACTTCGATCGTCTGCCCCATCCCCAAACCGGGGGGGGGGGGGGGACCGCAACGATCCCAGGAGTTACCGACCAATTAGCTTGCTGTGCTCCCTCAGTAAGGTGGTGGAGCGCGTTATTCTTAACAGAATCTCCTATCACCTCGACCAGCACGATATTATCATTCCTGAGCAGTTTGGCTTTAGGTCTTCTCATAATACGACGCAGCAACTTTTAAGGGTAGTTGAATTTGCCCGTGACGGGATACTAGCTCGAAGACCTACCGCTGCGCTATTCCTAGACATAAAATGCGCGTTCGACAAAGTCTGGCATCCGGGACTGACTTATAAGCTTATTCAAATTCACTTGCCAGATAGTCTCATTCATTTAATTAACCACTATCTACATAATCGAAATTTCTCCGTCTGCATACATAAGGAATTGTCCCGGAGTAACTTCATAACCTCTGGAATTTTACAGGGATCGATTCTAGGGCCGACCCTGTTTAATATTTACATAAACTCGATTCCAAGAGGTGAAAATACTCTTCTTGCTCTATATGCGGACGATACAGCTATTCTTTTCACTGCTAACAATATCAACTACCTTACTATTCAAATTCAGCGTCACATTGACACTTTAGAGAATTGGTTTACGTGCTGGAAAATTAAAATCAATCCCTCTAAGTGTCACGCGATCTTTTTTAGTAATAGCTATCTGAATCCCCCTCGCCTCTATCTTCATAACTCCCCACTTGAATGGGAAAACACAGTCAAGTACCTCGGGGTAACCCTGGATCGTAAGTTAACCTGGAACATTCATGTTAATAATACTATCAGTAAGTGCAATGCTGCGGTAATGCAACTCCGAAGTCTTCTCTACGGTAGCCACCTTAGTATGAAGAATAAGGCCTTAATTTACAAACAATGCATCCTCCCCATCGCCCTTTATGCAATTCCTGTATGGTTCTCTGCTGCAAAGAGCCACATCACTAAACTTGAGAAACTCCAAAACAGAACCCTCAGGCGAATCCGCCGAGCTTTTCGATACATGTCCAATGTGACTGTTAGGAGAGACCTCGGCACTTTATCTTTCGTACAACAAGCCCATAAAATCTCCAAGAGATTTTATGATAACTTGCCCAACCTTCCAAACGAAATAACTATGGAATATCCGGATTACGATTACTCTAGCAGAGCTAATCGTAAGCGCCCTCGGGCCTGCCTCCTAAAAAGCTAACTTTTATTCCCTTACCGTGCCATTAATCGCACCATGCTACTCTTACTCGTGCCTATCATAGCACAGCGCGTTCGCTCCGGCTCGGAGTCGCTCTCGTTGCGGGTTCGATCCCAGCCGGAGCCCTTTCTTTTTCCCAAATTTCAAGCTACATTTAACTGTCCCAATGCGTATGCCATAGTTATTTCTTTTCGAAGTGTATGGTCCTGCGGGCCTTTTTTTTTTTATTTACTGCAGTTCACGACTTCGGAAAAATATATTAAAACTTGAAAAAAAAAACAAAAAAAAAATTAGAAAAACTTACAAAATCAAAAAAAAAAAAAAAAATTTTTTTAATCTTGTTCTGTACGATGAACTACTGGCTTTCTGGGGCCTTTTACTCCTTACTTGTACTATGCTACTACTTAATTAATTTTTATTAATTAATTATTTTCTTATTATTTATTTAAATTAAATTTTATTTTTTACTCTAGTAAATTTTCATTTTTTTTTACTTAATCGCGTATTCTTATTCTTAACTATTTTAATTTTTTTTTCTTTTAAACTTTAACTAATGAGCACTTCCGCCGTGATAACAATTATCTTACTTACAGGAGATAAAGCCGTCAGGCCAAGGTACTCCGCTACCAAAACCAAATTCTGCTTAGTACTAACTATCGATATACTATTGCATCACAGCTGTATAAAATTTTTATTTTATGTATGTGATATCTATCAATAATTTTTGAAATTTTAAAACTAATAATAAGAAATTAAGTTTGATTACTAACTATCGATATACTATTGCATCACAGTGGTGTCATGTAAAATCAGTGCGTCACAGCACTGGGATGTTCATAAAGTAATGTCAAACTAGAACAGTGGTTCACATCCTAATGTATCGGTTCGAAGTCTTCAGTTCACTAAGCCAGAAATTGAATCTTCTGTGCCCCCCTTTCACACAGACTTGAGGGCGGGTTGAGGAGTATAGAGTATCCCACAGACAAAAGGGATACATGATAAAAGTAATCACATGATAACGTATCATGTTGTAATAATAAAATAATTATGTTAAACTGTCAAGAAATTTTAATTCAACACCTGATAGTCATCGGATATATTCAGCCCATGTAGTTCAATGAACATCGCTTTCAAAATCCATATTTATTCGGCATCTTCTTTATATGTGATGTTGGCCACTCCCTTGGCTCTCGGGATCACCGGTTGGGAACCACTGTTCTAAAAAGAGTGATATATGGAGTGCCTGCGCTCAAAGCTTCACCTCTATACTTAATTCTGATTTTCTGATGAGGGATTTATAATATCGATTGGTAATTCTTTCAGTTTACTACTCTTATATTAGCAGCGCTTCAAATTTTTCAGGTGACTAAAAACCAGTGCTTTGAAGAAGTTATCAATTACGATAAGTATAATCCTGCCACCTTAGTGCCGGTGCACACTTGCGGCATAAGTACTCGAGATGCTGCGTTATTTTCAATCTGCGTGGAACGCTGTTCCAGTGCACACTTTCGCGGTGATAGGCGTCAGCTGCAGTCTCTCGTTTGCCACCAACCGAGATTGATCGTACGCACGCCCAATTATTTAAGAAAAAAGTTGTTTTTTCTTACTTAGTCTACAAGCATGTTAATCGTACAAATAGAATTAAAAAAAAGAAGGACTGGATCCATCCATACAACAGCGAGAGGCAGGCGTTGATTTTCCATTAGGGCCGGTACGCCCGAGCCTTGGGGCCCCCGAATATTGGGGGGCCCCTAAAATTTTAATTTTAAAAGAAAAGAAAGAAAAAATTTCCAATTCAAAAATTTTTTTATTTTACCTTTTTTAATAGTAATTTTTTTTATATTCCCTTTCAAATTTGATTGATTGGTTCATTATATTTATAGTTATGTGTATAGTTCATCATATGTATGTTATAGTGTATATAAGGAATTAATAAGTTTTTCTGATTGCATTGTATTAGTGTTTTAAGGATGAAATTAATATGTTGTATCGCTTTTTCATATTGGATAATGTTCTAGGCTTCTACGCTTCAAATAGTCTATTCTTGGTAAAATGGAAGTATGATTATGATTCATGATTATTTTTTTTGTGTGTCAACTTTGAAAATTTTACGGCCACATCAGTGTTAGGGGGCCCCCATCCCGAGTTGTGCCTATAGTCCAGAATTTTCTAAATCGGGCCCTGGCGAGAGGTACTTGAAAGGACAGTTTAATGTATGCTTTTTGGATCTCAGGGAAGATGGTGAAAAGTTTTTTAATTATTTTCGGTTGACCCACTTAAAATAAACTTAAATACTTGACCATCGAAAAGTTTTGTTATCTAATGTACCTATTTTAATAAAAGTTGTAAAAAATTATACTTACTGGTTGCATTTTTTTCATTCTCCGTTTTTTGGCTGACGTTCTCAATAATGGTTTCACAAATATTTTCCCATGCAGACTGTTTCTTTATTCGGTCTTTATAGTCCTCCTGACTAACATCCCAAATTATCGGGCGAGATTTTACTTCGTCGATGAAAATTTCGACATCCACATTTTCATCAGACATCGTGTAAAGAGACTTCCCAGGCTCGATAGGAGATAAAACGCTGCGGCAGATGTGAATTGCCCAGTAGAACAATGAGTACTACGAATTATCGGGTTTCAAGAATGTTGCCGCGCGTTCCACAGGAACCTGCGGCGACCTGGGAGTGGCGCCGGCGGTAGATACACGCCGGCGGCACGTGTGAATCCCAACAGCAGTTGCTCTGCATTTCTTCTTATCGGATTGAAAATAACGCAGCCTCCAGAGTACTTTAGCCGCAATCAATCAATCAATCAGGCTGTGTAGAAGTGCCTGGGTAGTTGGATACCCCCGACTTCTAAAAATAAACTTTATTTTTCAGGAGCTTGCCTTATTACTATGTCGGTGGAGTTGTTAGTAAAAAAGAGCTGTTTTTAAGATAGTGTAATTTAAATGTTCTTCGAATTTCTGCGACCAGAGGAAGTTTAATAGAGAAAATGAGTTTAGAAACAAATAAAGTTAGTAAAAGATAATATTTTTTACCTTGAATTAGGTTTCCCTAGCTCAAGTATCATTTAAAAAATTTTTTTAATGTTTTTTACCGTAGGCCGGGGCCTACTTCTAAGTTTATTAAAGCTTATGTATATTAAAATATACATACACTCTTTTTTTTTTTTTTTTTCAAGAAAAGAAAGATGAAAAAGTGATCAGCTTGCCAGATCCAAGTCGAAAGTGCAATGGGGATGGTAGGAAAAAAGTGGAATGTTGGGGATTCGATCCCGCAACCTTCGGAACTGCAGTTCCGCGCGCTACCACTGAGCCAACGAGGACACATTAGATTACGGGAAGTTACCAGTTAAGTGCGAGAGACGCTCTAGGTCTCTTCCATGAAGCTACAGAAGGAGCGGAAGCATCAATGGGGAATTTTTCGAAAAATGAACCGATTGTTGTCGCTCACCGGTAGAGGGCGCGACATGCAAGCGAAGTAACTATTTTACATTGAGTTATACAGCGTGGTGGTGAAAGTTGTTTTATAAATTTTAAAATTTATTCTGTGTGCAGAAATATGCCAAACACGTGTTTTGCTCCGGGTTGTTCTACTGGCTATAGATCAGCCTTAAAATGAAATAAAGAAACTGGACAGAGAAATCCTAGTATATTTGCTGCTCCTAAGGTAAGAACATTATTATTGTTTTGTGTTAATATAAGATGTATAATAATGAGAGAAAATTACAGCTGCTGTGTTTTAAGTGAACGCAAATTTAAGACATCTTAAGTTCTGCTGGAAATAACCATAATATTGAATTTAATCTCTATTAAGTTAGTTAAAGTACGTAAAAGTGATCACTCCCCTTAAGGGGAGTGGTCACTTTTAAGTACCTTTAAAAGTATCATTTTTGGACATATGCTGGATTGTATGTACTACTCATGATTTTTGCTTGATTTACAAGAAATTTTTTGAGTAACTGCCTATAATACTGTTTATTATATATGCAATATTTTAAGGTAATTAATAAAAAATAAAATGATTTTTTATGCATAAAAAGTGAATGTTTTTTTTAAATCGAGCATTTTGCAGTCAACTACTGTGCGCATTCTATCAAAATAAATTATTAAGTTACATTAATAATTGCTTACTATATGTGATTACAACACTTTAGACAACAAAATCTACCAAAATTTTTTAACCTTAATATATTTTAATTTTTAAAGAATTTTTTATAAGCTTTTACTCAGTCATTTTTGAAATTTCTAATTAAAAATAGCACGGACTAAAAGGTTTTAATATATTTTAGAATAATGTTGCTGGATATTGTTGCCTGAAGTATTGTAATCACATATAGTAAAAAATTACTAATGTACCTTAATAATTTATTTTGACAGAATGCACACAGTAGTTGACTGCAAAATGCTCGATTTTTTAAAAAAATGCACTTTTTATGCATATAAAGTCATTTTTATTAATTACCTTGAGAAATTGCATCTATAATAAACAATATTATAGGCAGTTACTCAAAAAATTTCATATAAATCAAGATTAAATCATGAGTAGTACATACAATCGAACATAGGTCTAAAAATGATACTTTTAAAGGTACGTAAAAGTGACCACACCCCTTAAGTAAATAAGTTTTCATTGTATGATAAGCAATGTTGTTACTATAAATGCTTATACAAAATCTGCTTATGCAATAAAATGCGTACTTTGTGAAAATTCAAAAATATAGCTGATTTGTCCTTGTCAAAGTTATTTGTTTTTTCTTTTTAATTCGCTGAAAAAATTTGTATTCAGTAATTTACCAACTTGACGATTATACCTCCGGTTTTAAAAAGTGTAGACACATTTAAAAAGTGTAGACGGCGACAAAAAGGGAGACACATTTTAACACCGAGCTTCATGGTTAAAAATGTGTCTCCCTTTTTGTCGCCGCCACTAGAGGGCGCTCGCGTGCACTAGCGGGCGGCTTAGACACGGACAACCATACGCTTTAATATGGATTTTTCGTATTTTTCCTAGCGAAAACAAGTTGTTTTATTTTAGTGCGTATTTAATATGAATTTATTTATTCAATTTAACAATTTTTTATTTTCATTCAAAATCTTTATTTCAAGTGATTTTTTTTGCTGCAATTCAATAAAATTCGTAAAGGAAATGAGTAAATAAGCTTTTTCAGAATAATTATGTATTGGTTTCAGAATAAATTAGTTCAGAATTTTGCAATAATTTAATAATTAAGGAAATGAAATTGCAGAAAAGAATTGTGAAGGAAGTTTTTTATCATAGTTCATAATCTCTTATCGAAAAAAAATGTGAGAAATAATACTGATTAACCAAAACACACACACACACATAGTAGAAAAGCAACATTTTCTAGCAATCACAAATAAATTCTTATCAGGACTAATAAAATAGGAAGTCAATTCAGTATTTAATCAGACAATACTTTAAAATATCTTCCTTTGGAAAAAAAATCAGTCAAAGCATCTCAGATTACACTTTTTAAAACCGGAGGTATAATCGTCAAGTTGGTAAATTACTGAATACAAATTTTTTCAGCGAATTAAAATGAAAAAAACAAATAACTTTGACAAGGACAAATCAGCTATATTTTTTAATTTTCACAAAGTACGCATTTTATTGCATAAGCAGATTTTGTATAAGCATTTATAGTAACAACATTGCTTATCATACAATGAAAACTTATTTACTTAAGGGGTGTGGTCACTTTTACGTACCTTTAAAAGTATCATTTTTAGACCTATGTTCGATTGTATGTACTACTCATGATTTAATCTTGATTTATATGAAATTTTTTTAGTAACTGCCTATAATATTGTTTATTATAGATGCAAATTTTCAAGGTAATTAATAAAAATGACTTTATATGCATAAAAAGTGCATTTTTTTTTTTAAATCGAGCATTTTGCACTCAACTACTGTGTGCATTCTGTCAAAATAAATTTTGAAAAATATATTTTGAAATAAATTTTGAAATAAATTTCAAAATAAATTTTGAAATTTTGAAAAAGTGTATTCGTGGGGATTCGAACTCACAACCTTTGGGTTATGAGCTCCGCGCTCTACCGTCTGTGCTACTGGGACATATCAAAAGGAGGGGAATTACCAGTTAAGACCCAAAGAGGCTCTTGGCCTCTTTCTATTAAAGGGTTTTCTGTAGTCCTAATCAGAGAGATCAGTTAGCAGAGTAAGCTCATTTGCTTCTATGCTATCATAAAATTTAACGTTAAGGGAATGGATGAATTTAGTGAGGGGGGGGGAAGTTAATTTCTTCGTAAATTTTGTAGTTTCTAAAGTAGTAAGGGGCATTTACAATAGTTCTAATAGTACTATTTTGAGCAGCACAGATTTTTTTAATTTGATAGTCTGGACAGTAAGACCAGGCCTGGCAAGCATAGGTTAAAATAGGTCTAAGGAATGCACTATAGATGAGCAACTTCATATCTAAGTTCAAATAATTATTTCGAGCAATTAGGGGGAAGAGTGATCTTTTAGCAGCTCGAAATTTATCAATAATGTGTTTTATGTGGGGACGCCAAGTGAGATTCTTGTCAAGAGTAATACCAAGATATTTACAGGAGTGGTTCCAGGGCAGAGCAGTGTTGTTTATAATGATGTTAATGTCCTTGTAAGAGGTAGGTGATTTCCTGGAAAACATGACAGCAACACATTTGTCTGTATTGAGTTTCATTTTCCATTTATGTGTCCATTTTTGAATGTGGTGTAGGTGGGTGTTTAGCTGATTGACTGCAAAGTTAATTTTGTTGTATGACATGTATATGGCTGTGTCATCTGCGTAAACAGCAGTGTGTGTTCTGAAGTGTGTTGGAAAGTCATTAACGTAGATTAAGTACAGAACTGGACCCAGCAAGCTGCCTTGTGGCAGACCGCAGATAATGTTGTGTTTCTGTGAGAGTGTATTCTGAAGTTTGACTTGGAAAGTTCTGTTTGTTAGGTAGCTGTAAATTAAGTGTGTAATGCTAGGTGAGAAATTGTAATTTATGAGCTTGTGGATGAGTCCCTGTACCCAGACAGAGTCGAATGCCCTGCTAATATCCAGAAAGACAGCAGCAGTAGATTTGCTGTAAGTTTTAGCTTTGGCGAGATCACTAACTACCCTATATAACTGATGGGGGGCTGAGAGAGCACGCCTGAAACCAAATTGGTATGGGGAGAGGATGTTATTATTATCTAGGTGGGTGTTAATTAAGTTAAGGATGAATTTTTCAGCTAGTTTACTAATAGTTGAGAGAAGGCTAATGGGTCTGTAATTAGAGGGGTCAGTGGGAGCTTTTCCAGGTTTATGGATGGGGATAATTATAGAGGTTTTCCAGGGAGAGGGGAAGTAGCTGGTGCGAATTATGGCATTAATGAGGGTGGTAATATTAATTATGAGCTTAGGGGGGAGATTTTTAAGCATAATACAAGTGATTTTATCCGCACCAGGGGCTTTATAATTTTTAAGCTTTCTAATGTGGTTGATTACTTCAGAGGGGGGGATATGAGTTTCAATAGGAGGGATGGGGGAGTCTAGTAGGTTTTCTAAGTTAGATATTACTACTCTCTCAGTGGGGGGGTGAGATAAATTATGGGGGGTGAACTGCTTAGCTAGCTTTTGAGCAATTAATGCTGCTTTGTCTTCCTGGGTAAGAGCTTGTGTACCTGTAGTGTTATTGTAAAGTGGTGGCATGTTGAATTTCCTATTTTTAAGTTGTCGTGTGGCTTTCCAGATGGAGTTGTTTTGTGTGGTTAAGTTAGTGACATAGTAATTCCAACTGGTGTTTGACTTGTGTTTGATGTATGTTTTTAAGTTGTCTTGTGCTTGATTCATGAGTGTTTTGTGATGAGGGAGTCTGGATTGCTGCCATGTTTTCCTGGTGCTGTTTCTGAGATTTTTAAGATGGTTGAGTGTTTTGTCAGTAGATTTTCTGTTAATATTGTTGTGAATTGTTTGTGTAGCAGTGTTATAGGCAGTAGTGATGGTGTCGGTTATGTAATTGGTGTATTTGTCAATTTCATCAGGGGTGTTTGGGATGTTAAAGTTATATGGTGTATTCTTAAGAATGTGGTTATAGTGATTCCAGTCAGTAATAGTATTATGGGTGTTGTGGTTGAGATTTGTGTTGAAGTTGATGGTAAGTTGGACTGGAAGGTGATCAGAGTTAAGAGTGTTGAGTGTTTGTATATTCATGGGGTAAGGGACTCCCTTAATGAGTGCAAAATCAATAATGGAGCCATTACCTTGGTGGCTGTAGTGTGTAGGTGTTTCAGGTGCTAGAATGTCAATGTCATAATTGTTAATTAAGTTGTAAATGGTGTTTCCATGTGTGTTGGTAGTGTTGCAGTTCCAATAGGTGTGTGTGGCGTTGAAATCTCCAAAAATTATGGTGTTATTATCAAGTTGGGCTATTTTAATTAAATCATTATGTACGTCAGTGTGGTTTTGTTGGGGGGGAATATAAGTGGAGATAATTAAGAAGGGGGTTTTATTATTGAGAGTGACTTTGAGAGCAGTGGCGTAGATGGCAGTGAGGTTTGGAAGTGGGATTTCATAGTGTGGGATGTTTTTCTTAATGTATATGGCAGTGCCCCTGTATGGGACAGGGTTAGGTGGAGTGTCGTTTCTGTAAATGTGGTAGTTTGTGACATTTGCTCTGACACCTGGGTGTAGATGTGTTTCTTGAACGAGGATGATATCAGGAGAGTGCTCATCTATGTGATCCCGAAATTCGAGGAGTTTGGATCTAAGACCATTTGCATTCCAAGAAAGAACGGAGAGGCAAAACTTTTGGCAATTAGCCATGATGGGGGATGGAGATCAGGTTAGGGAGATACCGAAGGTAAATCTCCAGCTTATTTACATGGTTGGACTGTTGTTTAATTTCAGCGAGGATATGCTTTAGTTGGGGGATTATGGCGTTGTAGTCGATGCTGTTAATTTCTTGGTTTATTTCATTTATTAGAGCTGAAACTTGGTTTTGGGGGGAGTTTTGATCTACGCTGGGGGCTTGGGATTGTTGAATATTAGCTTGGGGTGGTTGGGATTGGGTTTGTGGGGGATTTTGGGTGATAGTGGTGTTAGTGAGGGCATTGGCGAAGGAGAAATTTGGCCTGACAGTGTTGTTTATGGGATTGGGGGTAGGGGTTGTCTAATATCTTTCTTGATTTTAAGTTTGGGGAATTTTTCACAGCCTCTGTAACTGGCAGGGTGATTACCACTGCAGTTACAGCAGGTTGGGGACTCAATAGTTTTTCCAGAGGGGCAAAGATGGGAAAGGTGATCACCGCTGCACTTCACACATCTAGGTTCAGCGAAGCAGTTGGTTTGGTGGTGGTGAAATAATTGGCACTTAAAGCATTGCATTATGCGTTTAGGGGGGATGTAATTTTCAATTTTTATGCCTATATAATTTATGGATTTAACTTCATATATTTTCTTGGATTCTGTAATATTAGGGAGGGTAATTTGAAATAAGGGGATGGGGTTTTTAGTTTTTCTTGAGGTCATTTGCACAATTTTGGTAGTAGGGATGTTAAGTAGATCTAGTTCATGTTTGATTTCTTCTGGGGTGGTATCTATGTCTAATCCCCTGATAACAACTCTGATGGGTTTTATAATACCCATAGGGAGGATATAACCTTGAATTTTATTATCTTTTAAGAATTTTTCGATTTTCGCATGGGACTCGACACTGTCAGGATGAATCCTGACAATGTCGTTAGCGGGCCTGGCGTAGAAGCAGTTTCCTATTGCCTCTCCGATCTTTTTGAGAACAGTTTTGTAAATTGTTTTATCATCCCTTAGTTTGAGGATGCAGATAGGCTTTATTTTGTTATTATCAGTTGAATTTTGAAGAGTGGTGTCATTTAGCGTTTGCTCAGTGAGACCACTGAATTTGTTATTAGTTTGGATTGTGTTAGGAGTAGCTAGTAGTGGCTTATACTGTCTTGCAGTATGTCTAGCATTGGGAAAACTAAATCCGTTATTCGGAGTGGTGTTATTAGTTGTGTTCTGGTCGTTTGTTAGTTTGTTAAGAGCTATGTTAGCTCTCTTGGGGGGCTTAGGATTAGAGTTATCTGTGTTCGTGTTAGAGAAACTGTTAGTGGAGTTAATTTCTGCCGACAAATAATAATCCGGCTTACCTCCTAATCTGATGTAAGCAGCTTCCACGTTCGGATAGGTTGAGAGCAGTTCCTGGCGAATTTCTTCATTAGTAGTTGGGTTCAGCACTTTCTCCAATATGTAAGTTTCCAGTTTCGTCATCGGGAATTGGGTGATTGAAGCAGCTAGCGGCGATGGCGGTCGCTGGGTAGCCGGGTCGGTTTGATAATCCATGTCTGATGTCGAGTCCATTACACAGTCCAGGTTCTTTTCGTTAAGTCCGCTGATTGCAGCAAAGGGCGAATTAATGTCCGGTCGAGGGGGATTGATAGCTGAAAATGCCACTATTTCAGGCCCGTTACTCATCCGCAAGAGTAAAAAACTCCCCGGAAGGTCTCGAGCACAGAGATAGGACCGAGAGGGAAAGCAAGGGAAGGCACGTGCGCTAGCGCGAGGCTTAACGCAGAGAGCAAAGAAAACACGTCCGCACTCTACAGAGGCAGGACTCGGAATCTCCTCTCCAGCATAGGTCCAAAAATGATACTTTTAAAGTACTTAAAAGTGACCACTCCCCTTAAGGGGTGTGGTCACTTTTGCGTACTTTAAGAAACTTACGTAATTTAACTAACTTAATAGTGATTAAATTCAATATTATGGTTCCAGCATTGTCAGAAATTACCTTCAAGTTGGTAAATTATCGATTACAAATATTTTCAGCAAATTAAAAAGAAAAAACCCCAAATAACATTGATATGGACAAATCAGCTATATTTTCGCATTTTCACAAAGTATGGGTTTCATTGTAATCACAGTAAAAAGATAGGAAAATATTAATTTTTTTTTAAATTATACTCAACAGATTTTGCATAAGCATTTATAGTAACAACATTCTTTATCATACAATGAAAACTTATTTACTTATCAACTAACTTAATAGTGATAAAATTCAATATTAAGAAAAGTTAACTGGAAATATTTTATTTCTGTGCACAATTTAAAAAAAAAAAAACATGGCTTTAGTTAAGACGTGTAGCTCAATTTACCATAACCACAAAATATATTGAATAGAAGAAAAGTATTTCATAATTATAAAGAACTGAAATTAACAACATACACTATTAATACATTATTATAAAATAAAAATTAAATGTGTGATATACAATTTACTATAGATAAATTTATATACGTTAGTATCGTACATCTTTTATTGATGAGCGATTTCCTTTAGAGCAATAGTATGAGTAATTATTTACATCTTTTTACATACAATAGATCTTTGTGAACATGTGATGATTATTTTTGATGGGATATAGGGATGATCTATATATATAAAACGCGTATGTATGCGGCACAAAAATCGACGATATTTCTACAATCCGAATGGCAACGACTGTAACTACCGGATGTAAACATTAGCGGCTGTCCGCGTGTGGCTCGACGATAGCACGTAATTTGGTACAAATAAAACGCGTAGGTATGCGGCACAAAAATCGACGATATTTCTACAATCCGAATGGCAAAGACTGTTACTACCGGATGTAAACATTAGCGGCTGTCCGCGTGTGGCTCGACGATAGCACGTAATTTGGTACAAATAAAACGCGTAGGTATGCGGCACAAAAATCGACGATATTTCTACAATCCGAATGGCAAAGACTGTTACTACCGGATGTAAACATTAGCGGCTGTCCGCGTGTGGCTCGACGATAGCACGTAATTTGGTACAATTTAATTGCTGTATTTTACTCATGAATAATTTTAATTTATACACGAAATAATTTTAATTTATTCATTTAATATGATTAAGTGGAGATATCTGAATTGCGAACAATAATACATACAGAGAGAAATGTAATCTATACTATATTTTAGCATTTGCTGAATTTTCACTCCATTTTATAAGTGAAAATTTTCCCCAACAATTTCTTAAATGATGTAATGTTAAAGTGTAGATATCTTAGTTTTGAAAAATAGTACATACAGTGGGAGATATAATTTTTAAAATCATTGGTGTTGGGTTTCTCAGACTTATCTTTAACTCTGTTCTGAAGTAATGGAAATTCACATTTTTTAATCATGATGTTTTAGAATCAGCCTTATACTGAATTTATCAATGATTATAAATTTTTTGTCTGAGTTTTCACTACCCCTTTTCAACGTATATTTATGATGACAGGTAATGGTAACATTCCTTACATATGTTACTTTCAATTGAGTTGTTTTGCAAAAGAAAATATAAATCTAAAAGCGACCATGCTGGTCGCGCAGCGGCTAGTTGAAAAATATAACACGCTTATTTCCAGCAGAACTTAAGATGTCTTAACTTTGCGTTCACTTAAAACACAGCAGCTGTACTTTTCTCTCATTATTATACATCTTATATTAACACAAAACAATAATAATGTTCTTACCTTAGGAGCAGCAAATATACTAGGATTTCTCTGTCCAGTTTCTTTATTTCTTTTTAAAGCTGATCTATAGCCAGTAGAACAACCCGGAGCAAAACACGTGTTTGGCATATTTCTGCACACAGAATAAATTTTAAAATTTATAAAACAACTTTCACTACGCCGTATAACTGAATGTAAAATAGTCACTTCGCTTGCATGTCACGCCCTCTACCGGTGAGCGACAACAATCGGTTCATTTTTCGAAAAATTCCACATTGAAGCTTACGCTCCTTCTGTAGCTTCATGGTTTTAGAAAATCGTTTTACAAATTTTTAAATTTATTCTGTGCACAGATATGTCAACATGTTTTTCACCTGGTTGTTCTACTGGCCAGATTTCATTATAAATTATGTTGCTGGTTATGTTGTTACGAGGATCAGTAGATTTTCTAAATGTGACCAATGCATTCAAAACTTACCATTATAAACAGCAATACTGATCAAAATAAATTAATTTTTTATATAAAGTAAAGGTTCTTTATTATACCCTTCAGAATTGATTTTAAAAGTAATTAATATTCTAAAAATTGCAATAATCAAAACTCTAAATTTTAATAAACTAAATAATAAATTATTTTTTTAAGTGATAAAAGAAATTTTTACTGGTCCTCTTATGCCAGAAATAGGTTGCAATGAGCAACATAACATTAATTTAATTCAAAATGTTGTCCACTTTTTAATAAGTCCGCGCATGCATTTCATTTGCAAACAAGAAAATAAAAATTCTCAACTCTGTGCTAAAGTTAAAAATTAAGAAAACAATCAAAATTATAAATCACATTTATTATTAAATTTAAGCTTTTGTTTTATATTACTTTTGAACTGAATATCAATAAATAATGTTATAAATATCTGTAAAACCTGTCATGTATAATTTTTTGTTCAAATTTATCTATAGTAAATTGTATATCAAGCATTATTTTTTTATTTTATAATAATGTATTAATAGTGTATGTTGTTAGTTTCAATTCTTTATAATTATGAAATACTTTTCTTATATTCAACATAGTTTGTGGTTATGGCAAATTAAGATACACGTCTGAGCTAAAGCCATCATTTTTTAAATTGTTCACAGAAATAAAATATTTCCAATATGAAAACTTCATAAAACTGGTGAATATGCCGAAACCTTAATATAGAATTTAATTACTGTTAAGATAGTTTTGATAAGTAAATACGTTTCCATTCTATGATAAAAAATGTTGTCACTATAGATGCTTATGCAAAATCTGTTGGTATAATTAAAAAAATAATTAATATTTTCCTATTTTTTTACTGCGAGTACAATAAAACCCATACTTTGTGCAATTAGCTCGCTCTAGAAAATAATGGATCATTATTTACTATTTCCCTTAGGGGGAGTGGTCACTTTTACGTACCTTTAAAAGTATAATTTTTTAGTCCTATGTTCGATTGTATGTACTACTCATGATTTTTGCTTGATTTACACGAAATTTATTGAGAAACTGCTTATAATACTGTTTATTATAGATACAATTTTTCAAGGTAATTAATAAAAATGACTTTTTATGCATAAAAAGTGAATAATTTTTTTTTTTAAATCGAGCATTTTGCAGTCAACTACTGTGCGCATTCTGTCAAAATAAATTATTAAGGTACATTAATAATTTTTTACTATATGTGATTACAATGCTTCAGGTAACAATATCAAGCAACATTATTCTAAAATATATTAAAACATTTTAGTACGTGCTATTTTTAATTAGAAATTTCAAAAATGACTGAGTAAAAGCGTATAAAAAAATTCTTTTAAAAAATTAAAATATATTAAGGTTAAAAAATTTTGGTGAATTTTGTTGTCTAAAGTGTTGTAATCATATATAGTAAGCAATTATTAATGTACCTTAATAATTTATTTTGATAGAATGCGCACAGTAGTTGACTGCAAAATGCTCGATTTTTAAAAAATATTCACTTTTTATGCATAAAAAAACATTTTTTTTATTAATTACCTTGAAATATTGCATATATAATAAACAGTATTATAGGCAGTTACTCAAAAAATTTCCTGTAAATCAAGCAAAAATCATGAGTAGTACATACAATCCAGCATAGATCTAAAAATGATACTTTTAAAGGTACGTAAAAGTGACCACTCCCCTTTTAAGGAGGGAGATCACCTTAAACCCTTTAAAAAACTCAATTTTTTATTATGATTTAATTTTGAAGAATGGAATATAAGGAATCTTATCAAAAAAATTTAAGTCGATACGACAATTAGAACCGATTTTATGGCCAAATGTTTAAAGCTAATAGTAAAGTAATTTATAGAAAATTTAAACTTTAAATTGCTTTTTCTAAAAACTGTTATTTTGAAAGTTGTGCGCACTATTTCTTTAAAACCAATCATCACAAATTGATAAAAAATTTTGTATACATGTATATCTTGCATGTTTCTACAATTTCTACCTAAATTATGTATTTTTTCACAGAAATTTTTTTTTTAAATTTATATTTTTTTGTACATTACAATACATTTGACTGAAAAATATTTTTATGTGAAATATGGTAACTCTTTTAGGTGTAGATTAAAATATAGCCTATGGATAATATTTATACAAATAATTTAATATATATCTCTTATAGTTTTTAAAAAAATCTGCACATTGCATTGATCTAAGATTTACCATTCAAAAAACATTTTTTTCTTAAAATAATTTCAAATAATCTTCCAACAATTCTGTTTTTCTTTTCTAATAGATAAAACTTTGTACAACTCACTTTTAAAAATTTGTTTTAATTAATTTCAAATTAACTGTTTAACAACACATTAAGCTTGTTAGTAAAATCAGTGTATTTTTGTGCATGCAAAGTTGATCTCCCCCTTAAGAATTTTTATGATGTTTAGCAAAAAAGGCAGTTCAAATAAACATTTTAAATGAAGATAAACAATTGTTAAGTTGAATAAATAAATTCATATTAAAAATGCACTTTAAAAAAAACTCATTCCTTTTGAAAAATACGAAAAATCCATATTAAAGCGTATGGTTTCCGTGTTATAGCGGCAACAGTTCAGGCGCGCGCGCCATCTAGTGGTGGCGGCCAAATCGGAGACACATTTTTAACACTGAGATTCCCCTCCTTCTGTAGCTTCATGATTTAGAGGTATCGTATATCTTCATGGTATTTGCTAATGGTTTATATTTGCAATTGCGACACCTCCCACGAGGGCGTTTACCACATATTTCGTAGGTTTGAGTTATCTAGTAAAATATCTTTAGTTAATGTAACAGAATTATAATAACCTGCGATCATGTAAAATTACGAAAAAATGAAATAAATAAAGCTGTATACGGATTTCCCTAAGAAAATATTGACTTCCATAAGCTTTGAAATAATGATTGGGTTAAATCCCATGTCAGCATTCTTTTTTTGTTAACAAATGCGGAGGCACTTGTAACCAAGCATTCGCCCTTACTACGCCACAGTTTTACTGTCCAATTTATTGTGGGGGTACCATACAGGCGGACAGCATTACCCCCTATGAAGTGATGACACGAAAGGAGGCATTTGTCGTGGCGCAACACCGGGATTCGATCTGAGCACCCTCAGCAAACGAAAACCAGCGCGCTGTACCACAGGGCCGCCACAAGCCCCCATAGCAGCATCAACGGAATGTTTCTTGAAAAACTTCACCTTCTTCAGACAATCTTAAAAGTTATGAAAGAATAATGTATGAAACAGCACTACAATAAGAATGTCGCAAAATTCTATTGATCAAAATGAAGATGGTATAATAATCTAAAACTTAGATACTAATATTTGTTTCTATTTTTTTGCATATATATTAGTGCTGCAAATGTTTAAAAATTAATATAAATAATATTATCTCTAAAATCATTTAATTTTTAACCGTCTGGGTAGTAACTGCTTTAATTTTATGTTAGACATTTTCGAGTAACTAACTAATTACCGCAAGGACTCAACTGCTATTTTATTTTGGAAGTGGAGTTCCTGGACCTGCTGGTTTTAACTCCTGTCAGCAAGATATTTCCGCAAGGGAGCACAAACTAAGTTACAGAACCATATTACAAAGAGAACCGCCACCAAATCAACCCATTTGCAACAAACAAAACTCTCCGACCAATAGTGAGCCCCGGTGCAGGCGCACCCAAGGCTAAATACAAACATATTAATCTAGTCAAAATAGCCAGTGCCCAAACACAAGAATACCAGGCAATCACCCAATGAACCGGACAACACCGCCGAACCCCGGACGATGTTCGAATGGCTAGGGCGCTGGTATTCGGTACCCACGTCTGTGGGTTCGAATCCCACTCTTGGCATGGACATTTGTAGCCGTTCGGATTCGGCTTTAAGCAGTAGGTCCCGGTTTAATTAGCCCTCGTGTAGCGAAGATTGACCGTAGCGCTCCCTGGCTTTCTGCCATTCAGGTAAGGAAGAACCAAGTCAGAGTGAATAAGTGGAAATAATATTTCAGGTAGTCTCTTCTAACGAAACTATGGCAGGTTATTAACGTGATTACTTGTTGTTGCTTACCTCCCTTTTTTTTCTTTTTTTTTAAATATATATTTTATTTTGGTACTTTTCTGTTTAACTATTTACTGCTACTGGGTTTGGCGCGCTGCCCAAAACTTTTTTTCTCCCCAGAGGACCGTTATTGATTAACTTAATTCTACGTTAAAAATGAATAAATCAGTGATTACTCTCACTCTTTTTAAAGATAAATTTGTATAAAATTACTTATATAGAAATTTATGTTCAAATAATTCATTTTTTTATATAAGGGACATCTACTAGTACTTTTTAGAAATTATGAATTTATAAAAAAAAAATTAAGCTTGATTATTCAGTATTTAAATATTTGGTGTTTAAATCTATTATCACTCAACGTTAAGTTATGTCATGTAAGATCAGTGCATCACAGCACTGTGATGTTCATAAAGTATTGCAAACTGGAACAGTGGTTCAAATCCCACCCCGTTGAAGTTTTCAGGCTACTAAGTAGAGATGCCAAAAACGAGTATTTATCAGTAACAGGTACAACCGATCCAGATTCAAAAAAATGCCTGTTACAAAATACCTGTTACTCTAACTTCATATTCCAGTTTCATTCCCGTGGTCCCGCCATCCCCTCTTCCCTCCATAATCTTTTACCGAGGTCTATACCCCGTACCTGTTAACTCTTCGCCTAGTGCCTAGTCTTCTATGAAATGGTGGGCGGAACAAAAATTTAACTACCCGTCTCTTAGTTAATTGCCAAAAAAGAAGCTTTGTGCCCTCGAAACTTCTGTCCCGTGCGACAGAATATTTTTCTAGTCTGGTTAAATAATATCCGATCACCGTTCTTGGTTAGATGGCGAAAAAGTCATCAACTTTTATTTTTAAACACGAACGCTCAATTTTGCTTATAAAGGGCTTCGAAATTTGGCAATTATCATTAGAAATTAACTACCAATCTTTTTATTACTTACTGTCATTATTTTTCATTGTTTTATTTATTGATAGTTATTAAGCTATTTTGTATTCATAAAAAAATAGAAACTAATAGACCAATTCTGTGGTGATTGACCGTCTATCGTGAGCAATTATTTTAAGATTCAAAATAAATAAAGAAAATAAACAAATAAGTAACGAAACCAAAAATTTAAGTGTAACAACTTTTTAAAAGATTAATGTAATATTTTTACAAATGCCATGTACATTTTAACAATAATGCGTAATAATTAATGTAATGCGTTTATATTAAAATACCTATTCAGTTTTGTTATTTGATTTAGATACAAAAAGTTGGTATTAATATTAAGGTAGCTGTTAATACTGTTAATTTTTAGAACATTAAATAATATTCTATTTTTTTTATTCAATAAGACTTTATTAAATAGATTTTCTGTAATATTAATATAATTGTATTAGGTACAGTTTATTTCATATTTACATAAAGGGATAATTAATATTTATGTGCAAACTATAATTGTTCACTTGATTATTTATAAAATATGTATACCTATTATACAATAAATACATTTATAAGAAGTTCTTTTTCTAAAAAATATTTATGTTTTCCTAATGATAATCTTGTTTAATAAAAATAAATTTTTTTTCATAACGCGTTGTTTTTATTATCATCAGCAATTTAATTCACAAAATCCTGACAAATGAGCAGATACAATTTTTTCACCTGTCATAAAACACATAAATGATTACCAATAATATAATGAATAATCAGTGAATTTTATAAAATCTGTATACCTATTGTACAATAAATACATATATACCAAGTTGTTTTTCCTAAAAAATATTTATGTTTTACTAATGATAATCTTGTTTACTATAAAATAAATTTTTGTTCATGAGACGTTGTTTTTATTATCATCAACAATTTAATTCACAAAATCCTGACAAGTGAGCAGATACAATTTTTTCACCTGTCATAAAACACATAAATGATTACGAATAATATAATGAATAATCAGTGAATTTTATCAAGAACATTAACCCAAAAATGTTTATTTTATTTCAAAACCAATGAAAGTAAATATTTTTATAAAGGTATTTGGGTGTATTAGTATTTAATAATAGTCATGAATTAAAATGAAGAAGAAGGTAAGAATATGTCCAACGAAATTCAGATCAACTGTCAATTTTATTGGAAAATTATGGTTATAAACGAAAGTGAAAATGTTTAGGTAAGCGAATATTTCCTAGTAAACAGTTAGTGGGGAAGGTCACAAGACAAGCAGAAATACTTGTCTATTTGTTTTGTATGCCCCCGACGACCCTTCCTACGTACCACGTAGAAATATAAATTATAAACGAGTGTGGAAATACTCGTTTAGGCAAGGGAGTATTTTCTGGTAACAGGTACGGAAAAATACTCGTATACTTATTTCGTCCCCTCCCAGGTAAAGGAGTATTTTCTGGTAATAGGTACGGAAAAATACTCTTTTACTTATTTCGTCCCCGCCCAGGCAAGGGAGTATTTTCTGGTAACAGGTACAGAAAAATACTCGTTTACTTATTTCGTCCCCGCCCAGGCAAGGGAGTATTTTCTGGTAACAGGTACTGAAAAATACTCGTATACTTATTTCGTCCCCGCTCCCCGCCTGGCGGCCCTATTCTATTCGCCTGGCGGGAGTATTCTATCGTTTGACACGTTAACCGTACCTGTTACTTTTGAAAATCGGTAACAGGTCCAAAGTTCAGTTAACACATACCTGTTACAAAATAACAGGTCCAGTATTTCCGATCCATCCCTACCACTAAGCCAGAAATTAAAACTTCTGTGCACACCCTTCACACAGACTTGAGGGGTATAGAGTATTCCTCAGACAAAAGGGAATCATGATAAACGTAATCACATGATAACGTATCATATTGAAATAATAAAATAATTATGTTATACTTTCAAGAAATTTTAATTCAACACCTGATAGTCATCGGATATATTCAGCCCATATAGTTCAATGAATATCGCTTTCAAAATCCCTATTTATTCGGCATCTTCTTTATATGTGGTGCTGGACCACTCCCGAGGCTCTCGCGGACCACCGGTTGGGGACCACTGTTCTAGAAAGAGTGATATATGGAGTACCCGCGCTCAACGCTTCACTTCTAAACTTAATTCTAATTTTCTGATGAGGAATTTAAAAAATAGATTGATAATTCTTTGAGTTTACTACTCTTATATTAGCAGCGCTCCAAATTCTTCAAGTGAATAAAAACCACTGATTTGAAGAAGTTATCAATTACGATAAGTATAATCCTGCCATCTTAAATAGTTGTAAAACGTGTTTATTAATTTTTTCTTTAATTTTTTTTTTTAAATATTTTTTTTCTCAATTTTCATCGTTAACACTTTTATTCAGTCCTGAGAACGAAAATATAACCACAAAAATTCATACCGAGGATATTAAGCTCTGCTCTCCGATGCCTCACTGACGTAATTTGTTAATGTCAATCAATGGTCGTACACTTATTTCGAAGTTAAATAACTGATAGGTCTTTACTATTTATCGTCTGGCTCACAGATTTATTCCTACCCTATGCACTTACTCCAGTCATCTTGCTATGGAATCTCGTTTCGTCAGCCCCCCATGCAACCAACAAGATCTGTCCTCGAGGAAGGACAAAAATAATAATAATAAAAGACGGATTATAGAAATATGCGTTTTTAATTTTCATTCGCACTCATCAACAATAATTTGCTTTTATTGCATAAATAAAAATTTGTGAAAAAAGAACTTTTTATTTAAATATACTTTAATTTTTCTTACAAAATAAACATTTATAAATTAAAACACAAAACAATTTATACATTCATTATACTAATAGCTAATACTAATAATGAAACAATTTTTAAAAATCACTATAAAACTTTCTCAGTCACAGGAGTCTCAGACTTTTGTTTTTTGGAGCTGATAACTTCTAATAGCAATTTGTTATCACTCATTATAAAATTGCTGATACGAAATAAACTCAAAAAATTACCTTACCTACCGGCGCAAAATTTTGAATCTTTAAAGGTCTTTTTGCATTATGGGCAATTAATGTAATATGAAATACTGAATTGACGTTGTATTTAATTAATCGTGACTTTAATTCTTGTCTGATTATTGACAGAAAATGTTCATTTTCTTTTTTAAAGGTTGTTTTTTACGATTTGTTGTTCAAACTTATCTGTAAATAAAAATATCCGTTTTCTAATTACTGTGTTGTGTATTTTGTTTAAACCGTAGTATTTCTAACGATTTGGAATTTGTTTCCGTAACAGATTTCCTTCACAGTTCTTCCCTTTAATTTCATATCGTACCCTCAATTATTTTGAAAAGAATATGTAATAAAGTATGACTCTTCATGTGTCAGGTATAAGTTATCTCATGTTTGGACAGTATGCGCTCAGTAGCTGCAATTTTTTTTCTTACGTGAACTCATAACTAAGAAGCTCTAGAAAATGATGTAACGTTATTTGCTCATTTACTCTAATAGTTTTAAATTGAGAACCTCAAACGATTTCCCAAAATGGAAGATTTTTTGCCAATATCGAGGAAAAAACCTCGGAAATTAAAGTTGTAGATAGAAATTTAGCTAAGAGGTATAAAAACAATAGACACTAGTTTCACGATGAGAAGGGTCATCGCGTGTCCAATTGCACGGGATTTGAATTAAGAATATAAATAGTGCAGAAATGTGCCGAGTGGCATGGCCTAACAGCCGGAATTTAGAAATTCCTATTCATAAGCAGTCACTTACGTCCTCCTACACTTTTTAGATAAATAAAACAGAAATCTGGACGGTGTAACAGTACTGGGGGTATTTTCTCTTAGCAAGCGACGTCAGCAAATTGCTAAGCTGGCTAAGCTGGAAAATTGTGAAGAACCTAATTAAGAACAGCCGAAAAACATTTACAAAACATGTAAGCCAGTCTTTTAATAGCTTGTAGAACCGGACGGACACGGAGGTCGCTGTGTACTCTATGCCGCGCCTGTGTGGACATACGCAGCAAATTCCAAATCGAAGTAATAGAGAAGGCCCAGAACAGAATTCTGTGGGAATTCTAGTCACAAAAATACTTCTCGAATACGGTTAGTAGGCGGTATTAATGACATTCTAATATTTTGTAGGGCTCCTCAGTAGGTATCCTTCAGTTTTTATAATCAAATAAATAACATAAACAACGAAAATATACAGATGTAATATTTAGATTTATATGTAAATACTACTGTTGATATGCTTTTAATTACAGGTACATACACGTCTATCGTGACCATGGCTGAAGCATACGACGAATACTTAAAAACGACGAATACTTAAAAACTGTTAAATAAAGAATATTTAACATAATAATACTTAATATAAAAAATATGGTCTATAATAAAGTTTCTAAAATTCAGTCTTTGAGTTCCAGTGGGTATATGTGTGTTCGAGTGGATATATACAAGTGCGTCACGCCCTTGAAACACTCCTTTAACAACACCTAAGTCCCACAGAGAGCTTAGATTTACTCGTGCCCTTTAGCAGAACAATATCTCCTTTTTTAATACACTCAACGGAACTTGGACTTGTCATGTTCTTCATAATTCTCAAATTAAGTAAAGATAACCCTTAATGCACAAAACACCCTTAATTGCACAGTAGTCGGGATTGATACTTTTGTCTTTAGTAAGAGCACCTTTAGTAGACTCCCTATGAAGGGTTTCGAAGAAATGAACTGAGTATTCGAGATGATTTCTTCCTGGAAACAGAAATTGTGCTGGAGACAAAGGCTCAGGTTCTCCTATTTCGTTCCTAACGTAATATACAGATCTCAGATTTACAACTGTCTCTATCTGGAACAGAAGAGTGGTCATCTCCTCAAAGCTGAGTAGAGCCCTTCGTAAAACTTTCTTTAGAGTAAACACTCTTGACTAGTCTCTCATAGAAATCTCCCCACCATGGGGCAAATTCTACAATGAATTTCCAGGTTATACGTTTGGATGTAAAAAAATCTCTAAATTCAGAGTCTTCCAAAATATTAAATAGTCTCTGAATCTCCTTATCAGTACATTTAAAAGATTTCGCATTGTCGGAGTAAACAGTATGACATGTACCCCGTCTTGACAGGAACCTTCAAAAAGCCAGCAAGAACTTTGCAGTCGACATATCCGTGATCAGTTCAAGATGAATCGCCCTCCTCACAGCGCAGGTAATAATGCAACGTACGATTTTTTTAGTACCATGTTCGTACCTCACATAAATCGGACCAGCAAAGTCGGTACCGATAACAGTGAACGGAGGAGTTTCACCCATGCGATCCCTCGGAACCTGTCCACTCATTTGAGGCGAAGGTTTGACAGCATATCTTCTACAAGTCAAGCACTTTGAAATTACCTTTTTCACAAGCTGCCGGCCCTTAGGTATCGAATATATTTTTCGGATTTGTACTAACTTTCAATACCTCGTTTAAAGAGAGCTCATCTTCCCTATGTGCAGAGCCTTCGAAAAGTATTCTCACCTTACTGGTTGATTTAATGTTGCGAACAACAGCTCTATGAGGTAAATAACAGTTCGAGCGCGTGAGATTTATCATCGTTTACAACTTTTTCGACGATACACTCACCTTCAATTATATCAATGATTCTACTATATTCTTTAAATAATTCCGGATCGGTCTTAAAATACCTTTTCAATTTATCGAATCTCTCTGAAGCCAACTCAATGTTACCATTTAGCAAATGTTTTGTATCAGGTCTCCAGAGAAGTCGCACACAATATCTATTATTATCATAATGTAAGTCAGATTTAAATTTATTTAAAATTGTACCTTCATTGCACAGGTCTGCGACAAAAAAATTGTCTCAAATGTAATTAGTGATTTCTATAGTATTTTTTGTGCTGATTATGGGAAAATTATTGAAAAAATTACACCACGTACAGTTTTGTTAAAATTAGCATATCTAATTTTGTAGAATTTGTGTATTTTTAAAGTAAGGTAACACGATGAGTTTAGACAAAATTTCAAATATTTCCAAAGAAACTGTTGTACTTAGCTTACAAACACTTTTAAAAAGTAATGTGAGAAAATTTTAAGGCGTCTGCAATGAAATAGACATTTTTATATATACTGGACAGTCGTATTAAATCTAGTGTAATACGGTTAAATTGCATCACTTTTCAATAAGTGCCTGTTTGTTGACCTTCCCTTCCATCCCTTACTATCTCCCTTCACTGACTTCTTTTGTGTCAGTGACTGTCTGTCCCCGCCATCCTCATTCCCACCACCTTCCACTGTACCACATCTAAAAGAATGTTTTGAAAATATTGAGCTGGTTTTAAACAAAATTTGTTATTCAGATCATAAATGGACGATTTGTGGCGATTTAAATTTGATTTCAATGTTGCTTGGTGAACATAGTGGTTACACAAAGTTCCCTTGCTTTCTCTTCGAATGGGACAGTAGTGACAAGAAGCAACACTATATATAGAAAGAATGGCCGCTGAGAAAAGCCTTGCATGTTTAAAATGTTGAGAGGGAGAGTCTTGTAGATCCCAAAAAGGAATTACTTCCACCACTACACATTAAATTGAGTTTAGAGAAACAATTTGTAGAGGCATTGCCAAAAGAAAGAGAATGCTTTAAATACCTTTGTGAGCAGTTTCCTGGGTTATACGAGGTAAAGATAAAAGAAGGAGTGTTTGTCCATAGGACCATAGGAAATGGGTCGCAACTGCAATGCCTGGGCCACGCCCTCAATTGCACACATTCAGGTAATAAGCAGAGGGGAACCAATAGAAACAGAGTATAGGAAAGGAGTGAAATGATTGGATCGCTGCTAATCCGTGAGTTCATACTACAAGAAAAAGTGAGTAAGCATCTTGCAGGGCAGTAGAAAAGAGGGTCTACAGACGATGCAATGATGAAAAAGAGAAAGTTTAAGGATAGGAATACATTTTTATTTGTTTTTATAAAAATTTTTGTTGTTTTTTACCTTTGCAAGCCAAGTAGGAGTGTTTGTCGGACCTGACATCAGAAAACTAATGAGGGATGTCAGCTTTGAGAAAAAAATGGAAACAAAAGAAAAAGTAGCATGGGTATCTTTTAAACTAGTTTTAGCCAGTTTTCTGGGAAACACAAAGGACCCAAATTACAAGTCTATCGCCGCTGACATACTAGACAACTTCATGAAGCTGGGATGTAATATGAGCATAAAAGTTCATTTTATCCACTCACTCCTTGACTTCTTCCCTGCAAATCTTGGTGGTCAGTGAATATCAGGACGAAAGGTTCCATCAATACATCAAGTAAATGGGAAAAAGGTACCAAGTAGGATGGAACGTTAACATGATAGCGGACTACTGCTGGATATTAAAAAGGGACTATCCTCAAGCTGTCCACGGCAGGAAGAACAATAAAAGAAGTTTTGATGTGAAGCGAAAGCGCTTCTACAAGGACTTTTAACTCTATAATTATGCACTTTGTTCAGTATTCTGCTTTGCAAATGTAAACCATGGCATATTTTATCTCTTTATTAAAATTTAGAAAAATTGTATATAATTGTGTAAAATTCAGTTTTTCACCCAAAATACACACTCTTTTTATGAGATAACCTGACGTGATAGAAAAAAAATGGATTTCATTTTTCAAATCAGGAAAGAAAAATACATGGAGATCAGTTATCAAAGTACAAAAAACTTTTTAAAATATATTTTTGCAGACCTGTGTTATCAATACAGTCCTCATTTGCAGTATCAATTCCTAGACCTTCTAATTCCCAAAATAGTTTATAATCAACTTCACATAAAACAGTATTGTTCTCAACCCTACCGAGGTTATTATACTCATTCAAACATCTACCTTGAACTACGAAACCAAACAAACTGTCGGTTGCAGTTAATCCCTTAACTAATCGCACAGAGGTATCGAAGAAAATATCAAACATGCAATCAGAACCAATAAAACATCTACGTCAGGTATTTCCCTGTATCTGAAAGAAAAACATTTTTTTCCCTTGCTAATTGCAGAATTCTTTCAATGGGAGCAGAAATCTCACCGTATGTTATTCTTTCGACCACAAGTGCTTCTAGAGAAATATTCATTTTTCTATCAGGTTTTGTTTTGAAGTTTAACTACAACCAAATCATATGAACATTGATTAGAATTTCCCTCTCCAAACACAAATATTTGCAACCGTTCATTTTAATGGTCTCAAGGCACAAACTCCTCTTAATGAATGAACAATGGCTACCTGAATTATACAGAATACGAATTAATTTACACCTTGTATTCGATACAGGATGGGCTAAGGATGTTTGTAAATAAACAAGTTCATTAATATTTCTTTTTGATACACATGAGGCCGATACGGAACCAAAACTTCGGTATCCTTAGTTTACTTATAAGTAATATCCTTGTCATCAGATAATTTATCACTATCACATCTTAAATCATTATGAGGTCTTTTGCAAAACTTACATGAATATTTACTGCTACATCTCATAGAAACATGATTTCGTTTCAAGCAACGAAAACACCGGAAATGGTCTTTTGGAGCATCATTCTTTATGTCAATAGTTAAATTACAACTTTTAGAATCATGTGACTTACAATTGCAAAATACACAAAAAATAGTATTTGAAGTTGTAACCAAAGCGGAAGCATACTTTCGATTTTGATTACTCCTGTTTTCGCATTCCGATCGCTCTTTATCATAAGAATCAAAATTACCATTGAAATTCTTAACGCTATTAGATAATACAAAGAAGCGTCCCCACATTCAACTTCTTTTCTTACAAACTCAATCAGCTCATTAATGCAAAAATCAATATTTGAATTCCGTTTTCGATAGTAGTCTAAGCTCAACTCATCTGGCAATTTTTGCAAAATAATTGGACATAATAAATTACTATAGCTGCCAGCCGTAAAATTTCAAGATTTCAAATTACGAATATATATTTCAACCTGATCATACAACTTACGTAACACTTTGGTATTTAAGAAATTTTTAACTGAATCAATTGATAAGAGCTTGTTAATATGACTAGATATAATAAGATCATTTCAGCCAAACATCTCAGAAAGTAACTCTTTCGAAGAATCGTATTTACTCTCTGTGAATGCGAAACCAGAAACAGCATTTAAAGCATGACTACCTAAATACAGTTTAAGATAATTAAATTTCTGTATCTTATTTAAACTTTTATTAGTATGTATGGAAATATTATTAGTATTCCGATAATTATACCAGTCAGAAGCCTCACCATAAATTTTTTAATCTCAGTTTTAGGCTATTTCACTACATTAACAACATTCGAACTTATTTCGGATCCCCCTGCCTATACTATCGGAATTAATATTCGTAACATTAAACTGTTTGGCTATAACTGAGCCATCTCAAATTTCTTTAAAAATCTTTCTACTTTTCCCTTATTTAAAATAAATTTCTCCTGCTATTCCTGGGATTTAATAATTTCAGCTTCAAATTCATTAGGATTAATGAAAACAGCTTCAATATCTAAATCAAGGTATTTTAAGCTGCATTCTTAAACAAAAAAAAATGCACCAAAAAGTGGCAATGCAAATTGGACAAAAATTGATATGCATACAGGTTTCGACGGAAAATGCAAAATCTTAAAGATTGGCGGCCAATCAGTGAACATGTGACGCTGCAACGCAACTTAGTTGTGCAATTGGCAGTATGATGAGAAATTTCGATTCAAGGTCATAAAATCTTTGCGAATTTCATTCCGTGTACTCGAGTAGACAGTACCATTCAAGCGGCCATACAGCATACAGCAAACGGCGGTGAACGAATGGTAACGATCAAATTTAAATCAAAGTAAGGGTTTAAATCAATAAATTTTATTTAATATTTTAGGAACAAAAGTCATTTATTAAAAATTAAATATAAAATAGTGAATTATAAATTAGATATAAAAATTTCTAAATAAGAATTTTTTTTAAAATTTTATCATTATATTGTATCATGGTAATTATGGTCTTATGGTAACTATAAAAAGATGCATATGTTTGAGATTCAATTTTATCGAAGTATCTCGAGAAAACAGCATCAACGGTTGCACAGTATTTCGTTGCGAACTGCGCTGGGTCATTATTAATTCTTAAATCAAATGTACCTGATAAAAAAAGATGTGAGCTTTTCAAATTTTTCTTTATCATTGAAGTTAACGTTGAAGTCTCCAGCCAATATGAGTGGAAGTTTATGAAAATTTTGGTTAAGTAGTTTAGGACCTCCCTCGGTATATTCTAACAACGATCGATGGATAAATAATGTTATATCCTGAATCTTTTGATTTGGGGATATATCATTTAGCCTAGATTTGAATGCCTAGTACTCAAATCACTAATGTTAGGCCAAAATATTCACATATTTTCTGTACAAATGTGGGCGTTATCTTCAGAGTTATGGTATCAGAGTCAGAGTATATTGCGACTCCACCTGCATGAACATTGTTTCCAGTTCCCTGTACTATAAGCCGCGTAAAAGAACTTCGTTCCAAAAATGTATTCCGTAATAGAGACGCGATAAAATTCACGCCCCCCCCAACCAAAATGGTTATAAGACACAAACACCTAGACCCCCGACCTAGGGACCACCGACACGCCCGACCACCAACGGACACGCCATGGCCACCCACCAGGAACCAATCAGCAAAATACATAGAAATCAAATTAGTAACAATCAATAGCCAACGCCGCCTAGCCAAGACCAAGCAACGCCTGAGCACAATCCCAACCCATAGGCCAGGAAGAAACTCTAGTCACATATTATTTTTTATTTATTTATTTAAATATTTATTTTATTTCTACCTACCCTAAAGTGAAACCTAATACTACCGTAAAAGAATTCTAATCTTCGAGTAACTAACTAATTACCGCAAGGGATACAAGGGAGCACAAACTAAGTTACAGATCCAGCTTACAAAGAGAACCACCACCAAATCAACCCATTTGCAACAAACAAAACTCTCCGACCAATCCTTGGGAGCAGGCGCACCCAAGGCTAAATACAAACATATTAATCTAGTCAAAATAACCAGTGCCCAAACACAAGAATACCAGGCAATCACCCAATGAACCTGACAACACCGCCGAACCCCGGACGATGGCTAAATGGCTAGGGCGCTGGCATTCTGTATTGCATCAACTGTCAATTTTATTGGAAACTAATGGTTATAAACGAACATGAAAATATTTAGGTAAGCGAATATTTCCTGGTAAACAGGAAGTGGGGAAGGTCACAAGACAAGTAGAAATACTCGTCTATTTGTTTTGTATGCGCCCGACGACCCTTCCTACGTACTACGGAGAAGTATAAAGTATAAACAAGTGTGGAAATACTCGTTTAGGCAAGGGAGTATTTTCTGGTAATGGTGCATATACATTGGTACAGAGTTCTCTGCCTGCAGATCCCCGACTCCTGTCATCACATTAGTCACGGTAACATTAGACACGGTATTTAGAACCACCCCCATTCCAATGAACACGTGTCTTCCAGATATTCCCCCATTTAGAACCCCCCATTCAAGCCCCCAAGGTCCCTCGTGTTTCTTGATGTAGTGTCCCCCGCCCCCACTGTCACCATTTGACCCCCGGGACCTCGGGTTCTCCTTTGATGCTATATATCGGACCGCCAGAGGAGGAGAACCATGCATATACAGAGTACATAGAGAACATAAATCACTGGCAGATGCAGAGAACTCTGTACCAATCTGTATGCGCTATAACAGGTACGGAAAAATACTCGTATACTTATTTCGTCCCCGCCCAGGGAAGGGAGTATTTTCTGGTAACAGGTACGGAAAAATACTCGTATACTTATTTCGTCCCCGCTCCCCGCCTGGCGGCCCTATTCTATTCGTCTGGCGGAAGTATTCTATAGTTTGACACGTACGCCGTACCTGTTACTTATGAAAATCGGTAACAGGTCCAAAGTTCAGTTAACACATACCTGTTACAAAGTAACAGGTCCAGTATTTCCGATCCATCCCGAACCGTTACTGAGTAACTTAATTTTACGTTAAAACTTAATAAATAAGTGATTTCTCTCTCCCATTTTAAAGATGAGTTTGTATAAAATTACCTATACAGAAATTTATGTTCAAATAATTCATTCTTTTTATATCAGTGACAACTATCAATAATTTTTTGAAGTTTTAAAATATATAAAAAATTAAAATTTTTTAAATTGTGTGCTATTAGCAATTGGAAGACTTGAAAAACCAGTGCCCCATGGCACTGGGATGCTCCAATGTTAGTCTATCCTGTTATCCCTAACCCGCTGAAATCTGCGGATCATAATGCAGAATCCGAAACCAGTGTGGTCGACCCCCCACACCGACTCGAGGGGTAGGGGCCACGGAATGTCCCTCTGCAAAAGGATAAACGTATGAACTTTCTAACGTATCATGTTCTAATAATAAAATAACCTGTTAAACTCTTAGGGAATCTTAATTCAACACCTGATAGTGAACGGCCATATTCCGCCCATAAAGCTACAGCTCTGTAGCTCCATGATTCAGCCCATCTAATTCAATGAACATCGCTTTCAAAATCCCCATGTATTCGGCATCCTGTTTATATGTGGTGCTGACACACATTAACGTGATTACTTGTTGTTGCTTACCTCTCTTTTATTTTTAATACATATTTTATTTTGGTACTTTTCTGTTTATTTATTTACTGCTACTGTGTTTGGCGCGCTGCCCAAAATTATAACTCGCGACACAGGACAATTTTCTTTCTCCCCGAAGTCCGTTTTTCAGGAACTTAATTCTACGTTAAAACGGAAAAAATAAGTGATTACTCTCTCTCTTTTTAAAGGTAAATTTGTATAAAATTACTTATATAGATATTTATGTTCATGGTGTTTTTTGAACTACTGGAGTGCCTGGTCCTGACGGATTTATCTCCAGTTTCACGATAAATTTCTTCAAGATGACATGCGCAAGATGGGAGTTACAAGTGTAACTCCAGTAACACTTCGAACACGAAGTTCTTTAACAGTATCAGTGATACTCGAGAATCGAGTTGTTTTCAGTGCTCAAAAAAAAAAAAAAAAAAAAAAAAAATTTTTTATTTTTTTTTTTTTTTTATATATTTTTAAAAAAATTACTAGACAGGGATATAAAACGCGAGGGAGAAATAAGCAAGTTAAAAAATTAGACTAAACAAATAGTTTAGGAGAGAGAAAAAAAAATAGAAAGATTAAGTAAAAATAAATTAATAATTAAAAAAAAGATAATATTACAGCTAAGTAAGCAGGGGAAAATTTTAAGTTAAAAGTAAGAGGGCGCGCTTTCCATGAAGCCCATAAAAGCAGACCTATTTAAGCAAACAGAACAGGAGGAGGGGACTAGCCAGAAGTTCCCCGAGCTGGGTTCGAACCCGGGTCGGGGCAGAAGTAGTCACAAATAATTTTAAAAACATTAAGCATTTTAGCTATGTCGTCGTCAGGCTTTCTAAGAGCCGCGGCAATGTTTCTGAGAAGCTGCAGAATATCAGGAATGGAGTAAGTTTGGGAAAATTCCTTAACATATTTAAAGATTTCCGTAAAGTCGGAGAGGCCAGTGTTGTTAGTGGTGTGGTTATCGTAAGAAGGATTGGGTTGAACATTGTATTTAGAAATGGGTTTTTCTATGTCGATTTTTTTCCTAGGCGCGGTCCTAGCATAGACTAGTTCCGATGCACTAGGAGTGTTATTTTGAATATCAGTGAGAGTCATTGAGTTGGTTTCAACATTAACCGCAGAGTTACTATTGTTAGTGGGGAGGATATTTTTATTCCAAGCAGAAGTGCTAGGAATAGGGGCAGGAATGAATGTGTTGGTGTTTCTTTTGGAATTGCTGGAGTTGGTGTTTGTATTACTGTTTGAATTATTAGTGTTTGATTCTTTCTTAGCTTTAGAGATATTTTTAGGGTGTCTGGAACATTTTGAGTAGTTTGCAGTGTGGTTACCTCCACAATTAGCGCACCTAAAAAGCTGAGGATTTCCCTTAATGGGACAAATTCTAGCTTGATGTTTGTCACCACATAAAAGGCATTTCGGAGTGAGATTACAAGTCGTGCTCGCATGCCCGAACCGCTGGCAGTTGTAGCATTGAGCCGTACCTGAATTTTTAAATGGGGTAATTCTGATTTTTAAGTAATTGATACTAGTTAGATTGTTGAGATTATCAATGTTGGGAGAAGGTTTAATAGAGATCATGAATAGGGGAAGAATAGTTTTCGTTTGCTTGTTAGTGAGGTACGTAATTTTAATTGGTACAATACCTATGTTAGTGAGCGCGTCGTGTATGTCCTGTCTGTCAGTAGTGGCGGGCAGGCCCCTGATCAAAAATTTTCTTGGTCTCTCCGACCTAGGATCCATGATTCTGAAGGGAGTATTATTACTGGTAAGGATTCCCTGAGCATTTTGGTAGCTAACAATGTC
This sequence comes from Dolomedes plantarius, assembly GCA_907164885.2. Classification (NCBI taxonomy): domain Eukaryota; kingdom Metazoa; phylum Arthropoda; class Arachnida; order Araneae; family Dolomedidae; genus Dolomedes; species Dolomedes plantarius. The sequence goes on along the minus strand of OU015499.1, from coordinate 92,891,572 downwards.
ATTAAAAATTATGTGAATAAGAGAACCGGCCATTTCTGGCTCGGCTTCAGGGCAGCTAGTTTTGATTAGGTTAATTAGGCTTTTATAGTTAGTTCCGGATTCAAAGTAGATGTGGTATTTTTGGATACGAGTAGGTTCGGCAGTTTCTTGCGTCTCCATATCTACAGCTTCAGCAGAAGTATTACCTTCAAGAATTTCAGTACTAGCGGCGCTCGGCCGTTCTGAGTTAAGGGTATTAATTTCATTACTAGGTACTAGGGAAGGGTCCGAGTCCTCTCTCTGGCGCTTAGTAGTTTTAGTTCTGATGTTAAAAACACCTTCCTCAATTCTGAATAATTCCAAGTTAAACTTGGCAAGATAAAAATTACAGACTGACATATTTCCTTCTAAATAACGTATAAAACGGTCAATAATCGTAAAATTCATTATCCCTAATTCTCTGGTTTTCATAGTGAGCACTGAATAAACACGATCAAGAGTATCACTTACCATGGGAATCTCTGCAGCCGACTCGAGTCTGTTGCACACGTGGTGAGTAAAGTTCCTTATAATCTGGGAGAAATGAGCTTCCGGGAGTTCAGAGTCGATGATATCGAGGATTGCTTCACGCTTTTCGTTGAGTTCCGGGGTCAGCAGTTGACCTTCAGTAGTAGAGCTGCACTTTGCAGTATTAACGGCTTGTACTAGTTTCCTAGCCGCGGCCTGTTTCTTCTTTTGACCCTTAGAACGTTTTCCAGGGTTGGCGTTAAGTCCGTTCTTAATGTCCGTAGCTAAACGCTGCAGGGCATCGTTGTTCGGTTTAAGCGAGTCCTTGATGAAGTCTTGGCGAGAGAGTGGCGTCGACGAAACAGTTGATCCATCATCTTCCGAATCGGAAGACAGAGTCCGGTAAAAGGAGCCAGCAGGGCTTACGCCCGATGGTCCAGATACATCCGCCCGGTTATTCATGTACAAGCTAAAATAGCCCTACAGAATTCCCCGACAAAACGTACCCGAAAACGTACGAGCGAAATAGCTAGTGGCAGTAAAACGACAACACGTGGGAGAACCACGTGTGTTTCCGTGCTAGGCTTAACGGAGCAGTAATGGCACACGTCTGAACACCTCCGTGTCCAGCGTCCGAATCGAGATATTTATGTTCAAAATAAATGTATTTTTATATAAGTGACATCTATCAAAAAATTTTTAAATTTTGTAATGTATAATAGTAACTTAAGTTTGCTTGTTCAATATATTTACTGTGTTGTTCTTAAAGTAATGTCTAACTAGAACAGTAGTTCAAATCTCAACTCGTTGAAGTCTTTGGTTCACTAAGCCAGAAAATAAACCTTCTGTGCAACCCACTCGCACAGACTTGAGGACGGGTTAAGGAGTATAGAGTATCCCTCAGGCAAAAGGGATACATGATAAACGTAATCACATGCTAACGTATCATGTTGCAATAATAAAATAATTATGTTAAACTTTCAAGAAATTTTAATTCAACACCTGATAGTCATCGGATATATTCAGCCCATGTAGTTCAATGAACATTGCTTTCAAAATCCCTATTTAGTCGGCATCTTCTTTATATGTGATGTTGGCCACTCCCATATACCACTCCCGAGGCTCTCGCGGATCACCGGTTGGGAACCACTGTTCTAGAAAGAGTGATATATGGAGTGCCTGTGCTCAAAGCTTCACCTCTATACTTAATTCTGATTTTCTGATGAGGGATTTATAATATAGATTGATAATTCTTTCAGTTTACAACTCTTATATTAGCAGCGCTTCAAATTTTTCAGGTAACTAAAAACCACTGCTTTGAAGAAGTTATGAATTACGATAAGTATAATCCTACCACCTTAGTGCCGGTGCACACTTGCGGGAAAAGTACTCAAGATGCTGCATTACTTTCAATCTGCGTGGAACGCTGTTCCAGTGCACACTTACGCGGTGATAGGCGGCAGCGGCAGTCTCTCGTTTGCCACCAACCGAGATGGATCGTACGCGCGCCCAATTATTTAAAAAAAAAAGTTGTTCTCTTTCTTACTTAGTCTACAAGCATGTTAATTGTGAAAATAGAATTAGAAAAAAGAAGCACTGGATCCATCCATACAACGGCGAGAGGGAGGCGTTGATTTTCCATTAGGGCCGGTAGGCCCGAGCCTTGGGGCCCCTGAATGTTGGGGGCCCCCCAAAATTTTAATTTTAAAAGAAAAGAAAGAAAAAATTTCCAATTCAAAAAAGTTTTTATTTTACCTTTTATAATAGCAATTTTTTTTTGTATTTCCTTTCAAATTTGATTGATTGGTTCATTATAAGTATAGTTATATGTATAGTTCATCATATGTATGTTATAGTGTATATAAGGAATTAATAAGTTTTTTTGATTGCATTGTATTGGTGTTTTAATGATGAGCTTAATATGCTGTATCGCTTTTTGATATTAGATAATGTTCTAGGCTTCTACTCTTCAAATAGCCTATTCTTGGTAAAATGGGATTTTCATAATGATTCATGATTATTTTTTTTGTGTGACAACTTTGAAAATTTTGCGGCAACATTAGTGTTAGGGGGCCCCCATCCCGAGTTCTGCCTATAGTCCAGAATTTTCTAAATCGGGCCCTGGCGAGAGGTACTTGAAGGGAGAGTTTAATGTATGCTTTTTGGATCTCAGGGAAGATGGTGAAAAATTTTTTAATTATTTTCGGACGACCCACTTAAAATAAACTTAAATACTTGACCATCGAAAAGTTTTGTTATCTAATGTACCTATTTTAATAAAAGTTGTAAAAAATTATACTTACTGGTCGCATTTTTTTCATTCTCCGTTTTTTGGCTGAAGTTCTCAATAATGGTTTCACAATTATTTTCCCATGCAGACTGTTTCTTTATTCGGTCTTTATAGTCCTCCTGACTAACATCCCAAATTATCGGGCGAGATTTTACTTCGTCGATGAAAAGTTCAACATCCACATTTTCATCAGACATCGTGTAAAGAGACTTCACAGGCTTGATAGGAGATAAAACGCTGCGGCAGATGTGCATTGCCCAGTAGAGCAATGAGTACTACCAATTATCGGGTTTCAGGAATGTTGCCGAGCGTTCCACAGGAACCTGCGGCGACCTGGGAGTGGCTCCGGCGGTAGATAGACGCCGGCGGCACGTGTGAATCCCAACAGCAGTTGCTCCGCATTTCTTCTTATAGGATTGAAAATAACGCACCCTCCAGAGTACTTTAGCCGCAAGTGTGCACCGGCACTTAAATAGTTGTAAAACGTATTTATTTATTTATTTAATTTCTTTATTTATTTTTTTCAACTTTCATCGTTAACATTTTCATTCAGTCCTGAGAACGGAAATATAGCCACAAAAGTTCATACCGAGGATATTAAGCTTTGCTCTCCGGTGCCTAGCTGACGTAATTTGTCAATGTGAATCAATGCTTGTACACTTATTCCCAAGTTAAATAACTGATAGGTCATTACTATTTATCGTCTGGCTCACAGATTTCTTCCTACCCTATGTACTTACTCCAGTTATCTTGCTATGGCTAGCATCTGGTTTCGTTAGCCCCCGTGCAACCAACAAGATCTGCCCTCGAGGAAGGACAGAAATAATAATAATATAAATAAAAGACGGATTATGGAAATATCTGTTTATAATTTTTTATTCGCACTCATCAACAATAATTTGCTTTTATTTCATAAATAAAAATTTGTGATAAAAGAACGTTTTTATTTAAATATACTTTAATTTTTCTAACAAAATAAACATTTATAAATTAAAACACAAAACAATTTATACATTCATTATACTAATAGCTAATAGTAATAATGAAACAATTTTTAAAAATTACTATAAAGCTTTCTCCGTCACAAAGAATCTCAGACTTTTGCTTTTTGGAGCTGATAACTTCTGATAAGAGTTTGTTATAAAATTCAATATAAAATTGCTGATACGAAATAAACAAAAAAAATTCTTATTACCTTACCTGCCGGCGCACAATTTTGAATCTTTAAAGGTCGATTTCCATTAGGGGCAATTAATGTAATACACTGCTCAAAACAATTATGGGAGCACATGGCTTTAACGAAATAACGCAAATACTTACACCGATAAGTAACGTAAAATAAATCATCCATTATTTAAAGCCTAGCAGGAAACAGTAGAAGAAAACTTCATATGCAAATCAAAGTTCATGACATCAAAAACCAGAAAAAGAACGTAAGGGCGGAAATAGGGATGTTGCAGAAAGTCTGTTTCAGTGCCTTAACTGTGAAATTCGGTTGCTCAGTTATTCTTTTTGAGAAAAGGTGACTTGAAAATGACTCAACAATGTGATTTACCGGAATCCATGGCATGGCGTATTATAGGCAGACTTGAATCCGGGCAAACACAACGTAGTGTCGCGGACGCTGCTGGAGTCGCCAGAAGTGTCGTTGCAAGGCTGTGGAATCGATTCCAAGAAACAGGGAATGACAGTCGTCGACCAGGGCAAGGTCGGCCACGCGCCACTACAGCAACTGATCACCGGTATATACTGTTAACAGCTCGTCGAAACAGACCAGACAATGCTACTCAGCTGAAAAACAGTTGCTCTTGGCAACAGGACGAAGGGTGTCCAGCCAAACAGTACGTAATAGGCTTCATCAGGGAGGTCTCTATGCACGTAGGCCAATGGTCTGAATTCCGTTGACCTCACGCCACCGTGCGGCCCGAAGAAGATGGGCTCCTGAACATCGAGATTGGGAGCAACATGATTGTAGCCAAGTGCTGTTTACAGACGAGTCCCGATTCAGTCTGGGGTGTGACACCCGACGTGTTTTGGTATGCAGGGAAAGGGGCACTCGAAATAACCCCACATTCGTTCGTGAAAGGTCACAATACAGACGAGCTGGTTTTATGGTATATGGTGGAATCAGCATAGGTGGACGTACGGACCTGCATATCATTCGGAATGGTAATTTGACGGCCCGAAGGTATGCAGACGAGATACTGAGACCTCGTGTTATACCTTACGCTGCAGCCATTGGAGATTCCTTTGATTTCCAGCATGATAATGCCAGAAAACATACAGCTCGTCTTGTGGAGAACATGCTTGAAGCTGAAACAATACAGCGTATGGAATGGCCAGCGTGTTCTCCTGACCTTAATTCAATCGAGCATGTTTGGGACATGCTCGGACGACGCATTGCTGCGAGACCAAGACTTCCTTTTACTCTCCGAGACTTGGAGATTGCACTTGTTGAGGAGTTGAACACTATTCCCCAAAGTCTTATCGATAACATCATCGCATCCATTGAAGACAGGTGTGCAGCAGTCTTAGCTGTTCGAGGATACCACACGTTATACTAAAAATCTTGCATCATTAATGAACAGTATATTTTTTTATCATTTACATGTAACCAAATTGTTGCCCTAAATCATCTTTTCAGGTTTTTTTTCAATATTTTCAAAGAACTAAAGCTTAATTATAAATTTTTTTACGTCTTTTTTTCTGTATTGCGCATTGATACGCGTGTACTATCCATTTTATGCCAATAAGTGGCTGTCTCGCACGGTTTTCTTAACTTCTTTGCTTCCTCCCCTAATTTTTTGGAGCAGTGTATGAAATACTGAATTGACTTTGTATTTAATTAGTCGTCACTCGAATTCTTTTCTGATTATTGACAGAAAATTTTCATTTTCTTTTTAAATGTTATTTTTAAATGTTATTTTTTATTAACTCGCTATCTTGTTTGTTTGTTTGTGTGTGTGTATGTGTGTTTGTCAGGTACAAATCTTGCAATCGACTTTTAACTAACTTCCCGACTAGACATTTGAAACTTTTAGAATAGCTGAAAACAATGCATTATGATGACAATGCATTATTTTAATACTTTTAGCCATGTTTAAGTACGAATGAATTCTTTTTCAGTTAATTTTGTTTTGTAGACTGGTGCAGCCATCTATCGTCCGGGACGGTAACGAAAAGTTAAACGCAAGTTAACTTCCAATTAACTTCATTTTCTTTCATGTTGATGGGATAATTCATCAAAAAATTTTAAAAAGTATTTATTAATACATAGAATTGTCAAGTTTATATGATTCAACAGAAATTTTAAAATATAGTATATAAAAACTTCTTATTATCTTGTAATTATTAAATTATTATTAGTTATTTTGTTACAGAGCATTTTAGCAAGCGATGTCTCTCGTTTTGGAATTTTGAAAATGTAACTTAATTTTTAAAATATTTTGAATATTAATAAAAAAATTAGCAAACCTTTGCATTTATTTTAAAGTCTACTTTCAGATTCAGAAAACAGAATTCAAAAATATTCATTAGGGAAAACGGTATGCGAAGTGTTATTTGCAATTAACATTGAATAGTACGATCGGTGAGGTTTACTGATGCACCCCTTTAGTTCTCAGCCACCGTGTCTCCTTTTATTAATTCTGCCAAATTAAACAGTTCTGAAAGTCGCATTTGATTAGTTTATTTATTTATTTATTTATTTTTAAATTTTATCTTCTTATCTCTATTTTTTTTCCCGATGTTAACACTTAATTTAATTTTAAGAACGGAAATATAGCCACAAAAAATTATCCATACCTAGAATATGGATTTCTACGCTCCGGTGCATCGTTAATGTACCATGTCAATGGCAATAATCTATCTATATATATAAAACAGTTCCGTAACTGACTCATTCATTCATTCATTCACTGACTGACTGACATACAACACACAGACCAAACCGCTGGACCTAAACGGCTGAAATTTTGCATGGCGATTCTTCTTATAGTGTAGGGGTGCACTAAGAAAGATTTTTCAAAAATTCTTCTTAGATTTTTTTAAATTAAATTTTTAAGCTGTTTTTTAAACTTTTTTTACGTTTGCATTTAAAATAATAATTTGAGGGTTATAAAATTTATATCACAAGAAAGATCATAAAATTTCCTTTAAAATGAATTTTTTTTCGAATCTTTACCTCCAGTTCCTGATTTTTGGTGAATTTTAAAGATTAATTTTTAGAATTTAATTTATTAAATGCTGATCACGTGACTTCCTTTTCTGGTACTTTAAATAAATTTATCGTCACGTGCATAAAAACTAAATAGACAAAAAATAATTTTTTTTTCTTGCTAATGCAGCAGACGATTGGACATTATCCAAAAAAATATTAAAATACAGTAAAAGAAATGTTCTAGAAACTGTACTATATTAACTGTACTATATTCTTTAGTATTCTTTATATTAGATTTAATTTGAATATCTTCTTCTACATTATTTTGTCTATAAAAATATCCCTTACAATTTTTTTATAAATATATATATATTTTACATCAATTATATACATTGATCGTCGTATTTATTATATATATATTGGCATTAATTGCATACATTGACCGATGTTTTTACTTTGAATGTACTCCGTAGCGAAGTGCGGGTTTTCAGCTAGTCATTTTATAAAATTTGTACGTTACTTGGCGCTGTAAATAATATGTATTTTAACATTTCATTGTTACTCTGTCCTTAAACCTTCGAATAATTTTTGTGTTTTAAATTAATATAAACACTTGGATAATTTTTTTTTTGTTTCATCTCTGTGTGCTTTCCTTAATTTTTTCTTTTGTCGTATGTGAGCACTGTTAGAAATCAATGTATTAGAAGGCGTGGCCTCGGACAGGAGTTCTTAACCCTTCAGTCTCTGTGCCCCCCTTTAGCCACTGATGTGAGGTCACGCCTCCCCAACTACCACCACCATATGTGGTCAATACAAGTAGTACAATCGGAATATGAAACCCAAGCTGCTTATTAAATGAAAATATAGAAAAGATAATTTCATACACAAAATTTAATATTTCTACACATATCTAATTTGGAATATATTATTACTAGAACAAATGAAATCAAAGAATTAAATACAGATCAAATATACTTGAGGTAAGCAAGGATGTAGGTGAAGTCGGCATGTAATACCAGTCAGTCACTTTCACAACATTAATGAGATGGCTGACACTGTTTGTCTTTGACAAGTTTTAGAGTATTAGGTTGTGACTGTGAAAAAGTACACTTCAGGTCACTTTCAACGTCCAGCTTTGCCCGATATTTTGACTCCATGCCCGATATTTTGACTCTATGCCAGTGCTTAAAATCCAGATTCACGGAGCTATGTGGATGAAAACTGCACTAACAACTTCAAAGCTTCCAAGCAAGCTTTTAATCCAAGAAAGCAGCTGAGCGAGAAACCATTCTCAAGCTCTTGCAGCAGTGGCGTAGCTAGAACTTTTGCCGCCCGGGGCGGTCTCCAATTTGCCGCCCTTTCTAAGTCAATCAATTGGTGGTTTTTATAAATTAATAAACATAAATAAATAATTGTAATTGAGACAAACTATAGGTGGGGAACTTTTTTACCATTGGATGCCATACTTAAATTAGGCAGTAATAAAGGAGGCCACTTAAGTTGATATACGTATAAATGCAACTTTTATAAAGACCACAAGAAACTTACAGACGTCGCAGTTTCCCCACCTATGAGACAAAACATATACCTAATTTATAAAAAAAATTTCATAAAATATGTTTTATTTTATATTTTTATATTTATAAATAAAAATAAATAATTTCATTTCTTTTGGATAAACAAACAAATTGTACAGATATGTGTATGTAAACAAAACGTATTTATATATTTACTCTTCTAAAAAACTCCTATACATCCTTAAACGCCTGGCTGGCTGTCATTGGGGGTGCGCCCGCACTACATTGGAAAACACCTATAAAACATTTATTTTACCTGTTATCACTTACTGTTGTGAGGTTCTTATCTCTGCCCCAGAGAACCTGATCGATAAACTGGAATTAATACAAAACCAGGCCCTCAGGCTGATCGTTGGTGCAGTGAAGACTTCTCCCATCGACTCACTGCTACTCCTGACTAATACTAGACCCATTAAGTCAATTATCGAAGAGAGGGCTCTTATACTTTATGAAAAGTTAATTAGACTAAATGTACCGTTTTGGAACTGTTATGAAAATGTACCAAGACAGCTAAAGACCCAAAGTGGTTTTTTAAAGAGAGTCCTAGAATTAAGAGCAGAGCTGGAACTTGATGATGGAATTGCCCAGGGTTTCTTGAGATCCCCTAACCCTGTGACCTATGTTGAAAAAACTACCAGGCTGGACCTTGCCCAACCATTCCTTAAGAGCCAATTGCCTCAAAGCAGCTTAAAGATTCTTGCACTTGAGACCATCCATAGCCTCTACCCTGAGCCTGAATGGTTACATATTTACACCGATGGTTCTTTGACTGAACTCTCACCATTTGTCGGAGCAGGAATATATTCTTCTATCTTTTCCTTTTATGTGCCTGTTGGAAAACAAAAAACCGCCTTTGACGGGGAAGTTTTGACTATCTATGTGGCACTAGAGCAACTTGTCCCCAGACACCTTTATAATAAGGTGGTTGTCCTATCTGACTCCAATGCTGCCATTCAGGCTATCGGAGCTAGGGAAATACCCATCTCTAAAAATATCCTAGATTTTCGGGTTCTTCTGGAGAAGTTGAAGGCAGAGGGACGACAAATAACACTCCAATGGATTCCAGGACACTGTGATATTTATGGCAACGAACAGGCAGATATATTGGCTAAGAAGGGCACTCAAATATTACAACAGCCAAATACTTTTAACTCTTTCCATTCCATAAAACTTTATATCAAAAATCTAATGAGACAAAACTGGAAAGCATTGATCACTTCTCGCATTTCTTCAAGAAGTTGAAGGAATAGCTTGGGTCAAAACATTTCAGATAATCCCCGTGAAAAGGCTGTTGCGGAATTCAGACTTACGGTAGGCCATGACTGTCTGGCGAACCACCTTCACCGAATTGGCATTTTTGCGAGTCCTAATTGCCCACTTTGTGGGAAAGATGAAATCATGGACAGGAACCGTTTGTTGGGATGCTCGGCTCTGCGTGGAGACTCCGAGGTAAAGCGATATTGGAGCGCACGACATCTGCTGATGGGACATTGACTTATTTCTCTTGCTGTTCCTTTTTTTTATATTTCATGTTCCTTGTTAATCTTGTTAACTTGTAAGAGTTTGTCATTTTCCTTTGCCATTGGAAATAAAAAATAAATAAAAAAATATTTACTCTTCTAACTTTCATAGTAGAAAAATCGTGTATAATGCTCTCAAAATTTATATTATTTGTAATTTCTTGTTCTATAGACAAGATTTTGTAGATCTGCAAGATTTTGTAGTCTTAAATCTCTCATTGTGGAACGAAGATAATTTTTTATCAACTTCAATTTGGAGAAGCTCCTTTCGCAACTAGCGACACTGATAGCAATTGTTAAAAAATTCTTAGCAAAATTACAATGTTGGGTACAGAATTTTCCAATCTGTACTGTTGAATAAAGTTTAGTAGATCAAGAGGGCCTTCCTTCCCGTTTTTCCAACGTTTTGCGTCTTCTTGTAGTGCAGGTACAGTCATAAAAACCTGGATCCTTTTTCTTTCAATATAGAACTGTTCTTTATCAATGTCAATCTATAATAAGTCTATATCAATAATATGTCTTTATCAATAATAATATTTTCAACCCTACATTGACTTGGCGATAAGGAAAAATATTCGAAATCATATAGTAATTCATAATTTGTAGAAATCGAATAGTAAACTTATGAATTGAACAAGTGGTTTTTTACAACTAATACTAAAAAAAATATGCCGCCCCAAAATATGTGCCGCCCGGTGCGGACCGCACCCACCGCATCCCCCTAGCTACGCCACTGTCTTGCAGTGTTGTCAGATGTACGACAATTATCGTGTTCGTATGTCGAAAATACGTTAGGTTACATTGTGACCGCAAAATTGAGTACAGTAAATTTCAGTTAGTTTTACTTTCTATTTTATTTTTTTTAAACTCACGCCTCCCTTAAAACTCTTTTACCCCACCCTCCCGGGTTCAGAACAGCTGGCAATGCTGTAACAACCTAGGCAATGCTGATCACTTTCAAAATCTTCTGGAGTCGTAAGAATCACTTTTTTTTTTTAATATAACTCGCGACCGCGGACAATTTTTTTTCTCCCATCAGGACCGTTACTGAGTAACTTAATTTTACGTTAAAACTGAATAAATACGTAATTTCTCTCTCACATTTTAAAGATAAGTTTGTATAAAATTACCTATACAGAAATTTATGTTTAAATTATTCGTTGTTTTTATATCAGTGAAAACTATCAAAAATTTTTAGAAGTTTTTATAATATATAAATAATAAAATAACTTTTTATTTCAAAGTAATCGAAATTCCTAATTTCTTAAAATATCAGTGCATCACAGCACTGCGATCCGGCTAATTGGGGTATAAAGTGGAGTTCCCTGGTCCGATTGGACTTTACCTCCAGTAAGCAAGTTAATGGTGTCAAGATATCTGTGCTCAGTAAATTAAGTAATAAGGAAGAGAGAAGTATTAAGTTAATAATTCATAACTTTAAGGTTAACTTAAGGGGAGAGAGAGTAGGACAATAAGTAAACTAGTATTTTAAGTTGGCTCAGAGAAGTAGTAAGTTAGTTAATTTAGTTTAAGTTAGAGTAGTAAATTAATGTTTCGGTATTTAATAATTTAATTAAAGTAGTCAGGAGGAAACGAAAATAAAAAGGCCCTCTTCAGGGTCGTACAACTACATAACGAGAAGATAGCGAAGCCTCTATGGAGAGGCTAAAAAAAGCAGGAGGGAAAGTTTGGAAAATGGGAGGACTGCACCGCCGAGGGCCGAACCCCCGACCTGCGGGTCCCGAGACGCGAGCGATAGCAGTGCACAATGCAAGCACGACTTGAAGTAAGCAGGGTAGGTAGAGTATCGCGGTAGGAGGGCCAATGTTAGCTCCTAAGAAGACACGCCCGTGGGCGTTTACGATTAGTGGGAAGGGAGTGGTCATAGTCGGGAAGCTCCGCTATCGTCTCGTTAGGTAGATTCGGAAGATCTCCGTAGAATTTTTTTGATATTTTGTAGGCTTGTTGGTAGAATGAAGTGATGCCGAAGTCCCTTCGGATGGTCTTGTTAGAGAGATACCTAAAGGCTCGGCGGATCCGCCTGAGAATTCTATTCTGAAAGCGTTCGAGCTTGTCAATGTGGGATTTGGCTGCAGAGAACCAAACGGGAATAGCATACATGGCCACAGGTCTGATAACTTGTTGGTACAGTAGCACTTTGAGCACTGCGATGTGTCTAATGTCAGTCCAGCAGAACAGAACTCAGAGCCCACGTGGACGTCCTCACACAGACTGAAGGGGAGGGGCTATAGAATATCCCTCAGGCGAAGGGAAAGAAGGTAAACGTAAATAAGATAAACAAGTGATTACTCTCTCTCTCCCTAAAGATAAATCCATGGAGCTACAGAAGGAGCGGAAGCTTCAATGGGGAATTTTTCGAAAAATGAACCGATTGTTGTCGCTCACCGGTAGAGGGCGCGACATGCAAGCGAAGTGACTATTTTACATTGAGTTATACGGCGTGGTGGTGAAAGTTGTTTTATAAATTTTAAAATTTATTCTGTGTACAGAAATATGCCAAACACGTGTTTTGCTCCGGGTTGTTCTACTGGCTATAGATCAGCCTTAAAAAGAAATAAAGAAACTGGACAGAGAAATCCTAGTATATTTGCTGCTCCTAAAGTAAGAACATTATTATTGTTTTGTGTTAATATAAGATGTATAATAATGAGAGAAAAGTACAGCTGCTGTGTTTTAAGTGAACGCAAAGTTAAGACATCTTAAGTTCTGCTGGAAATAAGCGTGTTTTATTTTTCAATCATCCCTATATCCCATCAAAAATAATCATCACGTGTTCACAAAGCTCTATTGTATGTAAAAAGATGCAAATAATTACTCATACTATTGCTCTAAAGGAAATCGCTCATCAATAAAAGATGTACGATACTTACGTATATAAATTTCTCTATAGTAAATTGTATATCACACATTTAATTTTTATTTTATAATAATATATTAATAGTGTATGTTGTTAATTTCAGTTCTTTATAATTATGAAATACTTTTCTTCTATTCAATATATTTTGTGGTTATGGCAAATTGAGCTACACGTCTTAACTAAAGCCATAATTTTTTTTTAAAATTGTTCACAGAAATAAAATATTTCCAGTTAACTTTTCTTAATATTGAATTTTATCACTATTAAGTTAGTTGATAAGAAAATAAGTTTTCATTGTATGATAAAGAATGTTGCTACTATAAATGCTTATGCAAAATCTGTTGAGTATAATTTTAAAAAAATTAATATTTTCCTATCTTTTTACTGTGATTACAATGAAACACATACTTTGTGAAAATGCGAATATATAGCTGATTTGTCCATATCAATGTTATTTGGGGTTTTTTCTTTTTAATTTGCTGAAAATATTAAGGGGAGTGGTCACTTTTAAGTACCTTTAAAAGTATCATTTTTGGACCTATGCTGGATTGTATGTACTACTCATGATTTTTGCTTGATTTACAAGAAATTTTTTGAGTAACTGCCTATAATACTGTTTATTATATATGCAATATTTCAAGGTAATTAATAAAAAAATAAAATGATTTTTTTATGCATGAAAAGTGAATATTTTTTTTAAATCGAGCATTTTGCAGTCAACTACTGTGCGCATTCTATCAAAATAAATTATTAAGTTACATTAATAATTGCTTACTATATGTGATTACAACACTTTAGACAACAAAATCTACCAAACTTTTGAACCTTAATATATTTTAATTTTTAAAGAATTTTTTATAAGCTTTTCTCAGTCATTTTTGAAATTTCTAATTAAAAATAGCACGTACTAAAAGGTTTTAATATATTTTAGAATAATTTTGCTGGATATTGTTGCCTGAAGTATTGTAATCACATACAGTAAAAAATTATTAATGTACCTTAATAATTTATTTTGACAGAATGCGCACAGTAGGTGACTGCAAAATGCTCGATTTAAAAAAAAAAATTCACTTTTTATGCATAAAAAGTCATTTTTATAAATTACCTTGAAAATTTGCATCTATAATAAACAATATTATAGGCAGTTACTCAAAAAATTTCCTATAAATCAAGCTTAAATCATGAGTAGTACATACAATCGAACATAGGTCTAAAAATGATACTTTAAAAGGTACGTAAAAGTGACCACACCCCTTAAGTAAATAAGTTTTCATTGTATGATAAGCAATGTTGTTACTATAAATGCTTATGAAAATCTGCGTACAAAATCTGCTTATGTAATAAAATGCGTACTTTGTGAAAATTCAAAAATATAGCTGATTTGTCCTTGTCAAAATTATTTGTTTTTTTCTTTTTAATTCGCTGAAAAAATTTGTATTCAGTAATTTACCAACTTGACGATTATACCTCCGGTTTTAAAAAGTGTAATCTGAGATGCTTTGACTGATTTTTTTTCCAAACGAAGATATTTTAAAGTATTGTCTGATTAAATACTGAATTGACTTCCTATTTTATTAGTCCTGATAAGAATTTATTTGTGATTGATATAAAAAAGTTGCTTTTCTACTATGTGTGTGTGTGTGTGTTTTGGTTAATCAGTATTATTTCTCACATTTTTTTTCCATAAGAGATTATGAACAATGATAAAAAACTTTCTTCACAATTCTTTTCTGTAATTTCATTTCCTTAATTATTAAATTATTACAAAATTCTGAACTAATTTATTCTGAAACCAATACACAATTATTCTGAAAAAGTTTATTTACTCATTTCCTTTAAGAATTTTATTGAATTGTAGCAAAAAAAAAACACTTGAAATAAAGATTTTGAATGAAAATAAAAAATTGTTAAATTGAATATATAAATTCATATTAAATACGCACTAAAATAAAACAACTTGTTTTCGCTAGGAAAAATACGAAAAATCCATATTAAAGCGTATGGTTGTCTGTGTCTAAGCCGCCCGCTAGTGCACCCGAGCGCCCTCTAGTGGCGGCGACAAAAAGGGAGACACATTTTTAACACTGAGCTCATCAGATCAGATCATCAGAAAAATGGTGTAACTACGTTACATAGGCCACGCCTTCCAACGTAGGCTTGCATAGTAATGACCAGAGTAAAGGTGAAAAGAGATAGGTTGGATTTGGATCCGGGGAGTGGCTTGAGAGAAGGAAGTTTAATGTGGTAGATAAAGCGATGCTCTTGGGAGCAAAGTAAAAATAGTAGGAAAAACTTAAAATAAAGCTCACTGCTTACCAAAGTAAGAGTAAGGTTACAAAAATTAATGTAAAAAGAAGTTAAAAATAATTAAGAACAGAGAACGGCTCTAGGCCGTTTTCTGTTAGCAGGTTCGGCAGGATCATAGTTGGCGAGATTTAAAAGGAGTTCATTATCAATAGAATTATGGAAGTTAGTAGTTAAATTTTTGAGGAAATTTGGAATAGTAAGGAGGCCAAGCTCCTCGTGGATTTCAGTATTTCTGAAATACCACGGTGCGTTAACAATTTTGTTGAATAGTAATATTTTGTGCTACAGTAAGCTTTTTAATATGAGAATCTGCTGCGTATGACCATGCCGGAGCTGCATAAGTAATAAGAGGTCTAAGAAATTATTTGTAAATGAGCATTTTATTATTTATAGATAATTTACTGTTCCGAGCAATTAAGGGGAATAGTGAACGTTTAGCAACTCGAAACTTGTCCCTAATTTGTGTTATGTGATGCCTCCAGGTGAGATTTTTGTCAAGGGTGACTCCTAAATACTTAACGGTGTCAGACCAGGGGATAATAGAGTTACCAATAATAAGTTTGTATTTGTCAATTGTGCGTTTAGTTTTTTGTGTAAACATAATAGCAATACATTTATCGGTGTTAATTTTGATTTTCCATTTGTCGAGCCACTGTTGGATAATTTTCATATGGTCGTTAAGGTATTTGACGGCGTACTTGGGGCTATGATCAGTTGCGTAAATAGCGGTGTCATCGGCGAAGATGGCAATATTTGTTTTATTATATTGATAAATATCGTTAACGTAAATATTAAATAAAATTGGAGCAATAATAGAACCTTGGGGAAGACCGCTATAGAAATTTAATTTGGAGGATAATTTATCTTTAATTTTAATTTGGAAAGTACGATCTTTTAAGTAGGAGATAAGGAGTTTAATAAGATGAGGGGGAAAATTGTAATTAATAAGTTTATGTATGAGGCCATCAATCCAGATTTTATCAAACGCTTTAGCAACGTCAAGGAAAAGGGCAGCAGTGCATTTTTTACTTAATTTAGAGTCGGCAAGATGCTCAACAATGCGATAAATTTGGTGTGGGGCTGAAAGAGATTGGCGAAAACCAAATTGATAGGGGATAATAATATTAGCAGAGAGGAGATGATTATTGATTTCATAAGCAATGAATTTTTCAGTAAGTTTACTGATGGTATTTAAGAGGCTAATTAACACTGAGCTCCTCCTCCTTCTGTAGCTTCATGGATAAATCTGTATAAAATTACTGATATAGATATCATGAAGCTACAGAAGGAGCGTAAGCTTCAATGGGGAATTCCTCGAAAAATGGACCGATTATGGTCGCTCACCGGCCGATGGCGCGACATGTTCTACTGGTTCGGATTTTTCATTGAGTTATATGGACACGTGTTTTAGAAAATTGTTTTACAAATTTTTAAATTTATTCTGAGCACAGATATGCCAACATGTTTTTCACCTGATTGTTCCAGTGGCCAGATTTCATTATAAATTATGTTGCTGGTTATGTTGCTAGGAGAATCAGTAGAATTTCTAAATGTGACCAATGCTTTCAAAACTTACCATTATAAACAGCAATACTGATCAAAATAATTTAATTTTTTTATAAAGTAAAGGTTCTTTATTATACCCTTCAAAATTGTTTTTAAAGCAATTAATATTCTAAAAATTGCAATAATCAAAACTCTAAATTTTAATAAACTAAATAATAAATTAATTTTTTAAGTAATAAAAGAAATTTATACTGGTCCTTTTATGCCAGAAATAGGTTGCAATGAGCAACATAACATTAATTCAATTCAAAATATTGTCAAATTTTTTCTAATTCCGCGCATGCATTTTATATGCAAACAAGAAAATAAAACTTCTCAACTCTGTGCTAATGTTGAAAAATTAAGAAAACAGTCAAAATTATAAATCACATTTATTATTAAATTTAAGATTTTATTTTATATTACTTTTGTATTGAATATCAATAAATAATGTTATAAATATCTGTAAAACCTGTCATGTATAATTTTTTGTTCAAATTTATCTATAGTAAATTGTATATCAAGCATTAATTTTGTATTTTATAATAATGTATTAGTAGTGTATATTGTTAGTTTCAATTCTTCATAATTTTGAAATACTTTTCTTATATTCAACATATTTTGTGGTTATGGCAAATTAAGATACACGTCTGGGCTAAACCCACCATTTTTTAAATTGTTCACAGAAATAAAATATTTCCACTATGAAAACTTCATAAAACTGGTGAATATGCTGAAACCTTAATATAGAATTTAATTACTGTTAAGTTAGTTTTGATAAGTAAATAAGTTTTCATTGTATGATAAAAAATGTTGTCACTATAAATGATTATGCAAAATCTGTTGTGTATAATTAAAAAAATAATATTTTCCGATCTTTTTACTGTGAGTACAATAAACCCATACTTTGTGTAACTAGCTCGCTCTAGAAAATAATGGTTCATTATTTACCCATAAGGGGAGTGGTCACTTTTACGTACCTTTAAAAGTATCATTTTTTAGTCCTATGTTCGATTGTATGTACTACTCATGATTTTTGCTTGATTTACATGAAATTTTTTGAGTAACTGCCTATACTACTGTTTATTTTAGATTCTAATTTTTCAAGGTAATTAATAAAAATGACTTTTTATGCATAAAAAGTGAATAATTTTTTTTTTTAAAATCGAGCATTTTGCAGTCAACTACTGTGCGCATTCTGTCAAAATAAATTATTAAGGTACATTAATAATTTTTTACTACATGTGATTACAACACTTCAGGTAACAATATCCAGCAACATTATTCTAAAATATATTAAAACATTTTAGTACGTGCTAGTTTAAATTAGAAATTTCAAAAATGACCGAGTAAAAGCTGATAAAAAAATTCTTGAAAAAAATTAAAATATATTAAGGTTCAAATATTTTGGTGGATTTTGTTGTCTAAAGTGTTGTAATCACATATAGTAAGCAATTATTAATGTACCTTAATAATTTATTTTGATAGAATGCGCACAGTAGTTGACTGCAAAATGCTCGATTTTAAAAAAATATTCACTTTTTATGCATAAAAAATCATTTTTTTTATTAATTACCTTGAAATATTGCATATATAATAAACAGTATTATAGGCAGTTACTCAAAAAATTTCATGTAAATCAAGCAAAAATCATGAGTAGTACATACAATCCAGCATAGGTCTAAAAATGATACTTTTAAAGGTACGTAAAAGTGACCACTCCCCTTTTAAGGAGGGAGATCACCTTAAACCCTTTAAAAAACTCAATTTTTTATTATGATTTAATTTTGAAGAATGGAATATAAGGAATCTTATGAAAAAAATTTAAGTTGATACGACAATTAGAACCGATTTTATGGCCAAATGTTTAAAGCTAATAGTAAAGTAATTTATAGAAAATTTAAACTTTAAATTGCTTTTTCTAAAAACTGTTATTTTGAAAGTTGTGAGCACTATTTCTTTAAAACCAATCATCACAAATTGATAAAAAATTTTGTATACATGTATATCTTGCATGTTTCTACAATTTCTACCTAAATTATGTATTTTTTCACAGAAATTTTTTTTTTAAATTTATATTTTTTTGTACATTACAATACATTTGACTGAAAAATATTTTTATGTGAAATATGGTAACTCTTTTAGGTGTAGATTAAATTAAAACCTATGGATAATATATATACAAGTTATTTAATATATATCTCTTATAGTTTTTAAAAAAAATCTGCACATTGCATTGATCTAAGATTTACTATTCATAAAACATTTTTTTCTTAAAATAATTTCAAATAATCTCCCAACAAGTCTGTTTTTTTT
This sequence comes from Dolomedes plantarius, assembly GCA_907164885.2. Lineage (NCBI taxonomy): Eukaryota > Metazoa > Arthropoda > Arachnida > Araneae > Dolomedidae > Dolomedes > Dolomedes plantarius. The sequence continues at coordinate 92,872,494 of OU015499.1, read as the reverse complement.
TCTAATAGATAAAACTTTGTACAATTCACTTTTAAAATTTGGTTTTAATTAATTACAAATTAACTGTTTAACAACACATTAAGCTTGTTAGTAAAATCAGTGTATTTTTGTGCATGCAAAGATGATCTCCCCCTTAAGACTTTTTATGAAGTTTAGCAAAAAAGGCAGTTCAAATAAACATTTTGAATGAGGATAAACAATTGTGAAGTTGAAAAAATAAATTCATATTAAAAATGCACTTTAAAAAAAACTTATTTCTTTTGAAAAATACGAAAAATCCATATTGAAGCGTATGGTTTCCGTGTTATAGCGGCAACAGATTAGGCGCGCGCGCCATCTAGTGGTGGTGACCAAATCGGAGACACATTTTTTACACTGAGCTTCACAAGTCCTCCTTCTGTAGCTTCACAATAGATATTTATGTTCAAAAAAAAATTTTTTTTATATGTGAGTGACAACCATCAATAATTTTTAAAATTTTAAAATATATAATTAAAAATTAAGTTTGTTTATTAAACATATTATACTGTTTAGTCTTAAATGATGATATGTAAGATCAGTGCGTCACAGAACTGTGATCTTCATAAAGTAATGTCAAGCTAGAACAGTGGTTCACAACTCAACCCGTTGATGTCTTCGGTTCACTAATCCAGAAATTAAAACTTCTGTGCACACCCTTTACACAGACTCGAGGGCGGGTTGAGGGGTTTAGTGTATCCCTCAGGTAAAAGGGATACATGATAAACGTAATCACATGCTAACGTATCATATTGTAATAATAAAATAATTATGTTAATTTTTTAAGTAATTTTAATTCAACACCTGATAGTGACCGGATATATTCAGCCCGTCTAATCCAATGAACATCGCTTTCAAAATCCCTATTTATTCGGCATCTTCTTTATATGTTGTGCTGAACCACATTAACGTGATTACTTGTTGTTGCTTACCTCTCTATTTTTTTTTAATATATATTTTATTTTGGTACTTTTCTGTTTAACTATTTACTGCTACTGGGTTTGGCACGCTGCCCAAAATTATAACTCGTGCAGAGGACAATTTTTTTTTCTCCCCGGAGGACCGTTATTGAGGAACTTAATTCTAAGTTAAAACTGAATAAATCAGTGATTACCCTCTCTCTTTTTAAAGATAAATTTGTATAAAATTCCTTATATAGAAATTTAAGTTCAAAAAATTCATTTTTTTATACAAGTGACATCTATAAGTAATTTTTAAGAAATATAAAGTAATAATAAATCAAGTTGGCCTATCTATTATTTAAGTATTTGGTGTTTAAATATTGTATCACTCAAACGTGAGTAATGTCGCGTAACATCAGTGCGTCACAGCACTGTGATGTTCATAAAGTAATGTCAAGCTAGAACAGTGGTTCACATCCCAACCCGTTGAAGTCTTTGGGCCACTAAGCCAGAAATTAAACCTTCTATGTACACACCTCACACAGACTTGAGGGGGCGTGCTATTTTGGGTACAACTGGAGTGCCTTGTCTAGCTAGATTTAACTCCAGTTTCAAGATAAAAAGTTTTCAAGATGACATACTTCAAGATGGGGAGTTACAAGTGACTTGTAACTCCAGTAACACTTCAAACATGAAGTTCATTAACAGTTTCAGTGATACTCGAGAATCGAGTTGTTTTCAGTGCTCAAGTGAAAGAAAATAGTTTTAAATGAATTAAGTTAAAAATTAATAAAGGTTAAAAATTAATGGGTAACAGCTAAATTTAACAGGAATTAGATAATAGAAGTTATCGCTTAAAGAGCGAAATAAATTAGCTAACCAATTTAAAGCAAGCAAATAAGAAGAGGGGACTAGCCAGAAGTTCCCCGAGCTGGGTTCGAACCCGGTTCGGGGCAAAAGTAGTCGCATATTATTTTAAATACGTTTAGCATTTTGGAAACGTCGTCATCGGGCTTTCTAAGAGCCGCGGCAATGTTTCTGAGAAGCTGTAGGATATCAGGAATGGAGTAGGTTTGGGAAAATTCCCTTACAAGTTTAATGATTTCCGTAAAGTCGAAGAGGCCCGTGTTATTAGTAGTGTGGTTTTTGTAGTGGGGATTATGTTGAACATTATGTTTTGAAATGGGTTTTTCGATGTCGATTTTCTTCCTAGGCGCGGTCCTAGCATAGACTAGTTCCGGTGCACTAGGAGTGTTATTTTGAGTGCTATTAATAGTGATTGAGTTGGTTTCGCTAGAAACCGCCGATTTACTGTTGTAAGTGGGGATATAATTTTTATTCCAAGCAGAAGTGCTAGGGATAGGGGCAGGAATGAATGTGTCGGAATTACTATAAGAGTTACTGTTAGTTTTACTGTTGGATTTACTAGGATTGGAATCTTTCTTGGTTTTAGAGATGTTTTTCGGGTGTCTGGAGCATTTGGAGTAGTTGGCTGTGTGGTTGCCTCCACAATTGGCGCACTTGAAAAGCTCAGGATTTCCCTTAATGGGACAAATCTTGGCCTGATGCTTGCCACCACATAAAAGGCATTTCGGAGTAAGATTGCAGGTCGTGCTCGCATGCCCGAACCGCTGACAGTTGTAGCATTGAGCCGTACCTGAGTTTTTAAACGGGGTAATTTTAATTTTTAAGTAATTGATACTGGTTAGATTGGGGAGATTATCAAGATTAGGTGATGGTTTGATTGAAATCATAAAAAGGGGAAGTATAGTTTTGGTTTGTTTGTTAGTTAAATACGCAATTTTAATGGGTGTTATGCCTATGTTGGTTAAAGCGTCGTGAATGTCCTGTCTGTCAGTTGTGGCGGGCAGGCCCCTAATCAAATACTTTTTTGGTCTCTCCGACCTAGGATTCATAACTCTGAAGGGAATATTATTGCTGGTGAGGATACCCTGCGCATTTTGAAAGTTAACAATATCGGTAAATACAATATGAATAAGAGAACCGGCCATTTCTGGCTCGGCTTCGGGACAGTTAGTTTTGATGATATTAATAAGACTTTTATAGTTATTTCCAGATTCAAAATAAATATGATATTTTTGAGTGGGAGTAGGTTCAGCAGTTTCCTGCGTCTCCATATCTACAGCTTCAGCAGAAGTATTACCTTCAAGAATTTCAGTGCTAGCGGCGTTCGGCCGTTCTGAGTTATGGGTACTAATTTTAACACTAGGTTCCAGGGAGGGGTCCGATTCCTCTCTCTGGCGTTTAGCCGATTTAGTTCTAACGTTTATGACACCTTCCTCATTACGAAATAATTCTAAGTTAAACTGGGCAAAATGATAATTATGGAATGTCAAGCACTTATCCATATAGACTCTAAAAGAGTCAATGTTCATAAAATCCATGATACCTATCTCTTTAGAATCACTAGTGAGCACTGAATAAACACGATCAAAAGTATCACTTACCATGGCAGTCTCTGGGTCCGTCCATCGCTTCTCGCACATCGTGTTAGTAAAGTTCTTAATCGTCGTGGAGAAACAGAATTTATCCGTCGGGAATTGAGCTTCGATGATATCATGGATTGCTCCACGCTTGTTTTTGAGCTCCACAGACTTGAGGGTATAGAGTATCCCTCAGACAAAAGGGATACATGATAAACGTAATCACATGATAACATATCATATTGAAATAATAAAATAATTATGTTATACTTTTAAGAAATTTTAATTCAACACCTGATAGTCATCGGATATATTCAGCCCATCTAGTTCAATGAATATCGCTTTCAAAATCCCTATTCGGCATCTTCTTTATATGTGGTGCTGGACCACTCCCGAGGCTCTCGCGGACCACCGGTTGGGAACCACTGTTCTAGAAAGAGTGATATATGGAGTACCTGAGCTCAACGCTTCACTTCTATACTTAATTCTAATTTTCTGATGAGGAATTTATAAAATAGATTGATAATTCTTTGAGTTTACTACTCTTATATAAGCAGCGCTCCAAATTCTTCAAGTGAATAAAAACCACTGCTTTGAAGAAGTTATCAATTACGATAAGTATAATCCTGCCACCTTATATAGTTGTAAAACGTATTTATTTATTTTTATCTTTATTTAATTTTTTTTTAAATATTTTTTTTTCTCAACTTTCATCGTTAACAATTTTATTCAGTCCTGAGAACGGAAATATAGCCACAAAAATTCATACCGAGGATATTAATCTCTGCTCTCCGATGCCTCACTGACGTAATTTGTCAATGTCAATCAGTGGTTGTACACTATTTCCGAAGTTAAATAACTAATAGGTCATTACTATTTATCGTCTGGCTCACAGATTTCTTCCTACCCTATGTACTTACTCCAGTTATCTTTCTATGGCTAGCATCTGGTTTCGCCAGCCCCCATACAACCAACAAGATCTGCCCTCGAGGAAGGACAGAAATAATAATAATAAAAGACGGATTACGGAAATATGCTTTTATAATTTTTAATCGCACTCATCAACATTAATTTGCTTTTATTGCATAAATAAAAATTTGTGAAAAAGAACTTTTTATTGAAATATACTTTAATTTTTCTAACAAAATAAACATTTATAAATTAAGACACAAAACAGTTTAAAAATTCATTATACTAATAGCTAATAGTAACAATGAAACAATTTTTAAAAATGACTATAAAACTTTCTCAGTCACAGGAGTCTCAGACTTTTGTTTTTTGGAACTGATAACTTCTGATAGCAATTTGTTATCACTTATTATAAAATTGCTGATACGAAATAAACACAAAAATTTCTTATTACCTTACTTACCGGCGAACAATTTTGAATTTTTAAAGGTCGATTTCCATTAAGGGCAATTAATATAATATGAAATACTGAATTGACGTTGTATTTAATTTATCGTGACTCGAATTCTTGTCTGATTATTGACAGAAAATGTTCATTTTCTTTTTTAAAAGATTTTTTTTATGATCTGTTGTTCATACTTATCTGAAAATAAAAATATCCGTCTTCTAATTATTATGTGTTGTGTATTTTGTTTAAACAGTAGTATTTCTAACGATTTGAAATTTGTTTCCGTAACAGATTTCCTTCACAGTTCTTCCCTTTAATTTGATATCGTACCCTCAATTATTTTTTGAAAAGAATATGTAATAAAGTATGACTCTTCATGTGTCAGGTATATGTTTTCTCATGTTTGGACAGTATGCGCTCAGTAGCTGCAGCTGTTTTTTTCTTACATGAACTCATAACTAAGAAGCTCTAGAAAATGATGTAACGTTATTTGCTCATTTACTCTAATAGTTTTAAATTGAGAATCTCAAACGATTTCCCAAAATGGAAGATTTTTTGCGAATATCGAGGAAAAAAACCTCGGAAATTAAAGTTGTAGATAGAAATTTAGCTAAGAGGTATAAAAACAATAGAAAATAGTTTCACGATGAGAAGGGTCATCGCGTGCCCAATTGCACGGTATTTGAATTAAGAATATAAATAGTGCAGAAATTTGCCGAGTGGCGTGGCCTAACAGCCGGAATTCCTAGAAAATCCTATTCATATGTAGTCACGTAAGTCCTCCTACACTTTTTAGACAAACGAAACAGAAATCTGGACGGTGTAACAGTGCTAGAGGTATTTTCTCTTAGCAAGCGACTCTATCAAATTGCTAAGCTGGCTAAGCTGGAAGATTATAAAGAATCGATTTATGAACGGCCGAAAAACCTTTACAAAACCTGTAAGCCAGTCTTTTAATAGATTGTAGAACTGGAAGGACACGAAGATCGCTGTTCTGTCTAAGCCGCGCCTCTGCGGACATACGCAACAAAATCCAAATCGAAGTAATAGAGAAGGCCCAGAAGAGAAATCTGAGAGGAATTCTCTTCTGGGCCTTCAGTATCATAAATACTCGAGTCACATAAATAATTCTCTAATACGATTAGTAGGTGGGATTAATGACATTCCAACTTTTTGTAGGGCTCCTCAGCAGGTATTCTTTAGTCTTTATAATGAAATAAATAACATAAACAACGAAAATATACAGATGTAATATTTAAATTTATATGTAAAGACTACTTTTGATATGCTTTTAATTACAGGTACATACACGTCTAGCGTGACCATGGCTGAAGGATACGACGGAGATGTATGTATGTTTCCGTTTGTGGACCTTCCCATGAAGGCGTGTACTACACACTTCTCAGATTTAGAGTTATCTTGGAAAACATAATAAATTTTCCTGATTTATAATAAAGTGCGATTACATAAAACATAAAACTACACAACAATGAAATAAATAAATTGTAGTGTAGATGTTTTGAGGAAAATATTGTCCTCCATTAGCTTTGAAATAAAAATTTCATTAAAACCCCATGTAAGTATGAACGGAATGTTTACTTGTAAAACTTCACCTTCCTCAGACAATATTACAAGTTATGAAAAAGTAATGCATAAATCAGCACTAAAATATAAAGGTCGTAAAATTTTATTGATTAACCTCAAGGTGCTACAATAACCGAATAAATTAGATACTAATATTTGATTCTATTTTTTTCACTTATATATCACTGATGAAAATGTTTAAAAATAAATAAAACGTATCTCACCTCTTATACATTTATACTATGGGTACTAATTGCTTTAAATTATTCTGAGGCATTTTGTAATTATTGTTTTAATTATTAATATTTTAATCTATTTGCTTGCTATTGTGAGGAAATTAAACGAAGGTGTTCCTTTCTTTTCATGAATCTACTGAAATTTTCCCCTCTGCTTTTCAGGTAAGGAATCCAAATCAGAGAGAATAACTGGAAAAAATGAGTGATTTCTTTGTCCTTTTAATTGGATAAATTTGTAAAAAGATACTTACACAGAAATTTATGATCAGATAAGTCATTTTTTAAAAAATCAGTGTTACGTACAACTCATTTCAATGAGTTTTCTATTTATTTAAATAAGATAGTGTACCGAAACATGTCAACACGACATGATTCAATAGATGCTAAAGGGATTGTTTCATGTATGATCAATGCAGCTGAGAATTGTGGTGTGCATAAAATAGAGTGACAGTTGGACAAACTGTTCTTTAAATGTAGAATAACTCTTCAAGTTTACTACTTTTATGTTAGAGCAGTGCTTAAAATCTAACAAATTCTTCAACTGACTATGAACCATTGTCCTTAAAACTTCCGTAAAAGCTCTTAATTACGATAAATATAACTAAACCAATTATGCCATTTGAAATAGTTGTCAAACGTTGTATTTATTTATTTGTTTTTCAACTTTCATTCGTTATCACTTTATACAATCCTGAGCAAGTAAATACGGCCACAAAAAATGATTCATACCGAGAATGTGGAGCTTTGGTCTCCAGTGCCTCGCTAACGTACATTCAGTGTCAATCAACACTTGTATACCTATTCGTAAGTTAAATAACCGACAGTTTATTTCTTTTTATCGTGTGGCACACAGATTTTTGTGCACTACTTCAATTATCGCTATGACTAGCGTAATATCCCGTCAGCCTCCATGCAACAAAATGTGTGCTGGAAGGTGTGGTCTTGATTGACAACACCCCTGCTCAGATAATTATGTGCTACATATTCTCAGCGCCCTGGAGCAAGTAAAATCTGTGCACCAACTTGTCTTTCGGAAAAGTTCTGGCGAAATTTGTTTTCTATCAAATTTTCTGATTTCAATTTTAAAACCGTACTAAATAACAATTTATTTGAAATTCAAGATATTTAAGATATTCAATTTAATAAACATAAATATAATAATAAAACAAATTTATAATTCTTTAAATACGGAGTACCCTCTAATATTTACTACATATTTTATAAACTTTATTAACAAAATATATTTATGTATGTTTAGTTTTCACATTAAAAACTTTAAAATTCTTGTTTTCCCGCTTTTTCGTTTGCAAATCGGTCAATCACTTTCTCCAGATCAAATTGATAAGCTATTGTTTTTACAATTGATATAGTTGCCAAAGAGCTGGGACCGTCTTCACTCCTGCTTCTTCTAAAATATGGTTTGATTAATTTTAGCTTTGAAAAACTTCGTTCTGCTGTCGCTGTCGCCACCGGTAAAGTTAAAATATCAGGCATGCTGTAATTATGTAAAAGACGCTACATGATGCTGCGGTGTGAATTAAAAGTAGTTCCGCAACTTTGTGTTTAGAAGAAATTTGTTTTAATTGAATAGAAAGGCACAGTTTAAATCGAAGCAGTTGAGATCCAAAATTAGGTGAAATATCGGGAAGATTTGCCGATTGTAACAATTCTGATCCCTCTAGAATAGTTTTATCAGGTGACGTGACGAGATATGCAGGTGATAAACATTTAAAAAGTGAACATAATTGTAGAACGGATTCAAATCTAATAGTCATTTGATTAATTATTAAATCCATTACTTTATAAAACACCTCGACTTTGAAACACTATTCACTGTTTTCAAGGCGTTCATCTACTAGGAATTCATCAAAGAATTTATTCACACACCACGATCTAGTTTCGGAAATTCAAGGTTCAATATTCCATACAGTCAGCTGTTAACCCAAGGGTACCGTTTTTAACATATTCCCAATTAGGGGAGATCCGTGTAATGGACCATAGTGTAATATGGACCATGTGGAAATTTATATGTTCACCACTAGATAGCAGAACCATCCCATTACCTTTAGTAAATATTAGTGTTATCCATGAAGCTACAGAAGGAGGCGCAGCTCAGTGTTAAAAATGTGTCTCCCTTTTTGTCGCCGCCCCTAGAGGGCGCTCGAGTGCTCTGGCGGGCGGCTTAGACACGGACAACCATACGCTTTAATATGGATTTTTCGTATTTTTCCTAGCGAAAACAAGTTGTTTTATTTTAGTGCGTATTTAATATGAATTTATTTATTCAATTTAACAATTTTTTATTTTCATTCAAAATCTTTATTTCAAGTGTTTTTTTTTGCTACAATTCAATAAAATTCTTAAAGGAAATGAGTAAATAAACTTTTTCAGAATAATTGTGTATTGGTTTCAGAATAAATTAGTTCAGAATTTTGTAATAATTTAATAATTAAGGAAATGAAATTACAGAAAAGAATTGTGAAGAAAGTTTTTTATCATTGATCATAATCTGTTATGGAAAAAAATTGTGAGAAATAATACTGATTAACCAAAACACACACACACATAGTAATATAAGAATATTTTTATTTGCAGATAAGTATGAATAATACATCATATATAACAGGCCTTTAAAAAAAAAAGCAACATTTTCTATCAATCCCAAATAAATTCTTATCAGGACTAATAAAATAGGAAGTCAATTCAGTATTTAATCAGACAATACTTTAAAATATCTTCCTTTGGGGAAAAAAAAATCAGTCAAAGCATCTCAGATTACACTTTCAAAAACTGGAGGTATAATCGTCAAGTTGGTAAATTACAGAATACAAATTTTTTCAGCAAATTAAAAAGAAAAAACAATAACTTTGACTAGGACAAATCAGCTATATTTTGAATTTTCACAAAGTACGCATTTAATTGCATAAGCAGATTTTGTACGCAGATTTTGCATAAGCATTTATAGTAACATTGTTTATCATACAATGAAAAATTATTTACTTATCAACTAACTTAAATAGTGATTAAATTCAATGTTATGGTTCCAGCATTGTCAGGAATTACCTTCAAGTTGGTAAATTATCGATTACAAATATTTTCAGCAAATTAAAAAGAAAAAATCCCCAAATAACATTCATAAGGACAAATCAGCTATATTTTCGCATTTTCACAAAGTATGGGTTTCATTGTAGTCACAGTAAAAAGATAGGAAAATATTAATTTTTTTAAAAATTATACTCAACAGATTTTGCATAAGCATTTATAGTAACAACATTATTTATCACACAATGAAAACTTATTTACTTATCAACTAACTTAATAGTGATAAAATTCAATATTAAGAAAAGTTAACTGGAAATATTTTATTTCTGTGCACAATTAAAAAAAATGATGGCTTTAGTTCAGACGTGTAGCTCAATTTGCCATAACCACAAAATATATTGAATAGAAGAAAAGTATTTCATAATTATAAAGAACTGAAATTAACAACATACACTATTAATACATTATTATAAAATAAAAATTAAATGTGTGATATACAATTTACTATAGATAAATTTGATCAAAACAATAAGTAAAGTTCAAGAACAAATGTTACCACCCAATGAAACAGATTAAAATTAAACTTACACTGATTCAGCATTTTTGCAAATTACTAAATCATTAACACGCTGTAGTAAAAATGACAGGCTTTCAATATCATGCACATCAACATCCAGTGATATTTCTATATTTCCCAAAATAATCTGAAATTCGAAAAGCAGTGTACTTCAATTTCTATTATTAGTAATATTTAATGATTAAAATCAATATGCATTAATTCATTATGTCATGTATTCTTAAAGTAAAGAAATCTGTTTAAAAAGTACTTATGATTACATTAATCAACACAACAATTGGAAACAACTGTTCATTACTTTTATATCTAATAGTTAAGGTGGAAGTAATATACTTAGAATATTATTTTACACCATTTAACATTTTAAAATTAACCATTAACCTTTTTGCAATTTCAACTTTTTAAACAATAATATTCTGTACATACTTTTACAGATGAATCCTGACAAATAATGACTCGTCGCTCACAAGAATATTTAGAATTCCATTTTGAACATATCAGATACTCTTGAGTAGATGCTACTGTCCACCATGAATCTGGTTTTTGTATATTTTCTAAATGAATCAAAAATGTAGAATAATAATTTTGCTGTTGTTCAGCTTCTGTATGAGATTCAACATCTGTACTTATATTAGGCCTTTTGTTTTTTTGAAATGAAGAATGACGAGGAGCTGGAGCTTTTCTCTTGCATGTTCTAACAGACAGATATTTTGGTAAATTTGGGAATAATGTTGGTACAGAACCTGCTTTTAAAAGAGGTGACCCTCTCTCAAGAGTAAATATTGTTCCATCAGTGAGTTTAGTCACATATGACCTTTCTATACACTCTTTTTCAAAATGCAACTCACAGAGCTTGTCACGATTACTGAAAACTTTGTCTTTTCTGGGGATGGCTTTTTGCCATTTCTCCAAAAGTTCACTATCCTGGAATGAGTAGAATTGAAATAAACAACAAACACAATCAATATATATTTATAAAATAAAAATTGTATGCTTGGTATAAAATTCACTCTCTGATAACTTGTTACATACCACAAACATATCAAATGAATTACAATCGCTAATGAAGGTAAATTTGTAATTAAAAATTTGAAAACCATCAAAAACTTATGCTTCATTATATACGTAAGTATCGTACATCTTTTATTGATGAGCTATTTCCTTTAGAGCAATAGTATGAGTAATTATTTACATCTTTTTACATACAATAGAGCTTTGTGAACACGTGATGATTATTTTTGATGGGATATAGGGATGATTGAAAAATAAAACACGCTTATTTCCAGCAGAACTTAAGATGTCTTAACTTTGCGTTCACTTAAAACACAGCAGCTGTACTTTTCTCTCATTATTATACATCTTATATTAACACAAAACAATAATAATGTTTTTACCTTAGAAGCAGCAAATATACTAGGATTTCTATGTCCAGTTTCTTTATTTCTTTTTAAGACTGATCTATAGCCAGTAGAACAACCCGGAGCAAAACACATGTTTGGCATATTTCTCCACGCATAATAAATTTAAAAATTTATAAAACAACTTTCACCACCACGCCGTATAACTCAATGTAAAATAGTCACTTCGATCGCATGTCGCGCCCTCTACCGGTGAGCGACAACAATCGGTTCATTTTTCGAAAAATTCCCCATTGAAGCTTCCGCTCCTTCTGTAGCTTCATGGTGTTATCCAAAGCAGGAGGTGACTTGTACATGTGTGCCTGCTTTTGGACGATTATGAAATTGTGTTTTTTGGTTTATATGATCACTGATGTAACAGCTATGTTAAAATGAAAGTATTACTTTTTGCTGTTAGTTAATTTTAATGTAATTTTTACGTTAATAGTAGGAAATGTACTTATATTCTTAACAATCCATACATGTATTTTATGCGCACCATTTTGCATAGCGATATGTGATTGGAAACGACGTTGCTCCATCCATGCGTGTAATATGAACCATACGCTGCTGTGTAATATGGATCACTGGTCCATATTACACGTTGTGGGCACGTTGGATCGATAGCACCTGCAGAGAAGGGAAAGAACGTCACATTTGTCTGCACAATGAGTGCTACTGATCACTTCATCCCACCAATGGCGGTGTTTTCCCGTAAGCAATGGAAGCCGGAGCTGGAAGCAGGAGCTCCTCCAGGAACTCTTTTCAAATGCCATGAAAATGATTGGATGACGATCGAGCTCTCCAGTGAATGGATGAAACATTTCATTAGTTCCGCTAAACCTGACAAGAACAGCGAGGTTTTGTTAATTCTCAATGGACATGTGTTCCACACTCAAAATCTCGAGGCTATAGAATTGACCAGAGAAGCAGGAGTGATCATACTATCACTTCCTTTGAATACTACCCATCGAATACAGCCTTTGGACCTCATTTACTTTCGTCCATTAACCGTCTACTATTCCCAAGAGATAGACAAGCGGATGAGGGAAAACATGCTGGACGGGCCGTTTCACAATTCCAAGTGTGTGGACTATTCGGGAAGGCTTATGGACGGTCGGCATCTCTTGAAACCGCTGCCGATGGTTTCCGTTCAGGTGGGATTTGGCCTGTTAATCGCCATGTATTTCACTATTTCGACTGCGCTCCATCCGAAGTTTCTGATAAAGTGCCACCACGAGTCACATCAGAAGACGAGACCAACGACCACTTGCCAGAAAAAGTTTTTCCCATGGACCCAACACTTGACGCTACAGTCCAGCAGAACACGTCTGATTCCGAAGAGCCAACTTCAGAAGATGTAGTCCAGGAGAACATTCCGGTTCCCGTTTTTCATAAAACTACATTTTGTAGTTTGTGGAGTGTAGTTTGTTCGCAGTGGAAGACATCAGTCCCCTTCCTCATTGCGTACAAAGAAGCCTAAGAAAGAGAAAGGGAAACACTGCAGATGCCACTGTTCTGACTTCATCCCGTTTCTAGTAGGCCGTTGCAGAAAAAAAAGGAGTGATCAAAGCTGGACATCCAACAGCGTCGGAAAGAGGAAGGAATAACAAAGAAAACTCAAAAAGAGATGCTTCCAGGGAAGAATACGACAGAGCGTAAACGCCCGGCAGCTCCAAGGGTCTCAGTAGGGACATCCCAGGAACCTCCGGCCAAGAGGACAGTTGAGAATCAAGTTACTGAACCGTTTACTTTCTGTGCATTCTGCGCGGAGAGTACGGAGGAAGACTGGATCAGATGTGGGATATGCTGCTGACAATGCTGTATGAAGATTGCTCCAACATAACCAACCCGATACACTATGATTGTGATGATTTCTGAAATTGAAATGAATTTACTAAAAGCACAGCTTTGTGCATCCATCTTTCATTCTATATGATACTTTTTATTTATTGTCAGTGGTCCATATTACACATACGTTCGGTCCATATTACACGAACGTATGTGTAATTTGGACCACTGACAAGAAAATAAAAAAACATTTCCTGCAATTATGAATAGTTACTAGAGTACTTTACCAAGTTTGAACTATGCAGCTATACAATTGCAATGAGCAGCCAACAAATTAAATCTTTATTTTTAATAATTTAATTTTTATGAACATTCTTGCTTAGGGTCCATATTACACTGATCTCCCCTATTCCTTAAGTTCAGGTATTGGGTAAGGAGTGATGAAAGCATCTCAACGGATTTCTCTATAGCTCCATGAGTACCTTACAGAATTTTCGAGGCTGTATTAATAGGTTCGAGTATTTTACTTTGTACAATTATCAAAATAATTGTCGAAAATTGTTAAAAATAATCAATAAAATTTTTACCTTTACGTTGCTCGTCATAATTTTTTTTATTCTATGATAAATATGTCAATATTTTAATTACATCAAAATAACGAGAACGTAGTGCATCAATTGCCTGCACACAGGAAGACCATTGTGTTGGACAAACTCTTTTTAATGTTTTCACTAAATTGGTTTGATTCGTTTCATAAATATTGCCTAACACCTAACAGAACTGAAAAACTAAAATTTTTTTTGGTGGGAGGGGGTTGCTATACATAAAATTGCCTGACTTCCTGTACATTGATGATACTGTAAAACTTCAAATTTTAAGAACAGCACTGCACAAATCTGGCAGCGGGGCTTCGTTGTCTAATGCTTGCTTGTAACCCTGAGTAGGCACTTCTCATACTCGCCGCCCCATCGTATTCTTGACCCTGCAATTTTGATAGGTCAGTGAAATTTTCAGTAATTTTTAAAACTGTTGTTTCCAGTCCTTGTGATGTTTGATCAGTAACCTGAGTACCCTTTGCAGCTCTATTGGTTTTTCATTATAATCTTATTTTATTACAACATAACAGAATATAGAACTTGGCTGATCTATTTTTGATAAATCTTGCGTTGTATCTATTACTAGCTGAAAACCCGCGCTTCGCTACGGAGTACATTCAAATTAAATACAACGGTCAACGTATGCAATTTATGCCAAAAAATAAATATATATATTTATAATAAATGCGATGATCAATGTATACAATTGATGCAAAATATATATCTATCTATATCTATATATATATATATATATATATATATATATATATATATATATATATATATATATATTTATAAAAAAAAAGGGATATGCATTTTTTTGGATAATATCCAATCGTCTGCTGCATTAGAAAGAGAAAAAAGTATTTTTTTTGTCTATTTAGTTGTTACGCACGTGACGATAAATTTATTGAAAGTACCAGAAAAAGAAGTCACATGATCAGCATTTAATAAATTAAATTCTAAAAATTAATCTTTAAAAATTCACCAAAAATCAGGAAATGGAGGTAAAAATTCGAAAAAAATTTCATTTTGAAGGAATTTTTATGATCTTTCTCGTGATATAAATTTTATAACCCTCAATGTATTATTTTAAATGCAAACGTAAAAAAAGTTTAAAAAACAGCTTAAAAATTTAATTTAAAAAAATCTAAGAAGAATTTTTGAAAAATCTTTCTTAGTGCACCCCTACACTATTAGAAGATTCGCCATGCAAAATTTCAGCCCTTTAGGTCCAGCGGTTTGGTCTGTGCGTTGTATGTCAGTCAGTCAGTGAATGAATGAATGAATGAGTCAGTTACGGAACTGTTTTATATATATAGATTATTGTTATAAAAGCGGCCTCTTCTATTTCACTTTTAATTTGGATATTAATTTCATGTGCAAACAGATTAATTCATTTTGTATACCGGATTCAAGTAATTGGTACTATCTTTCGGTTTCTTTAATAGATCTGCTAAAACATCATCATAGCGAGAAAGAATTATTTTTAGAAAATTCAATTGGGAAGTTTCTACATTTTTAAGATCGTAATCTTATGGGCTCGGAAGGTAAATTATTTCAGGAAGTGTGTTAGATACATATACTACGTTGCAACTCTTTGATCCAATAATTTTACCATATTGTTAATTTCTTCACCGCATTGTTAATTTCTTGCTGACTAACAATATCTACAGTTGGACCACTTTTCCATCAATAGTCCATCGTTAGATAAGAAATTTCATTTTCGTTTGATTCTTCGTGAGTTTAACATCACCGAAATATTTGAATTATTTAAAAATATTTTTAATGGCATTAAAAGAGAACAGGAATAATCCTGTCGAAAGGCTACTTTATGTTCTCGATATTCTTGCAGAGTACTTAAACCCCGCCTATGACCATGAATAATACAACTTCGCTTCCATGACTTCGTGCTTTGTTCTGTAATGCTAACAGCCTTTCAAATAAAATTTATGAATCTAGAGACTTCATGGAAAATTCTAATATAGAATCTAATATTAAATTAAGCTATTATTAAATTATTCTAATATTAAATTAAGGATAACGCAAATAAAGAAAAAGAATTACATTAAAGCTAAATAAAACAAAAAAAAGTTAAAATTAAGAGAGAAGTTAAAAGTTACAATATAAAGAGAATCAAATTTAAAATTTGATAAAGATTAATGATCCACTATAAAAAAGTAATAAAGTTAAGAAATGGCTCGAACTAGCAGTTTAGCGTAAGAATACAAAAAATATTTTTATAGTTTTGATAGTTTTTCAATTTTTTTTCGGATTTTTAAAGTTTTATGATTTTTTAAAATTTTTATAATTTTACGAAAACGAGGACAATAAGAACTGCAATGTAAAAAAAAAGGCCCTCCCCAGGACCATACACTTCTTAACGAGATAATTGCGGAGTTCGAAGGGGGGAAAGCTAAAATAGCAATTGAGAGAATTTGGAAAAGAACGACACCGGATGGGATCAAACCCACAACGTGAGTAATTCCAGGCCAGTGCGAAAGCACGGTGCTACGATGTCACGCGAAGAAATAAGCAGGATGTGTTGAATTTCAAGGTAGGAAGTTATTGTTAGCATTTTAGGAGTCACGCTCGGTGGCACTTACGGTTAGCCCTGAGGGAAAAATTATAATCTGGGAATTCCGCAATTATTTCGTTTCGAAGATTAGGCAAATTGTCATAAAATCTCTTAAAGATTTTGTGAGCCTGTTGCGTGAAAGACAAAAATGCCGAAGTTTCTCCTAATCGTCAAATTTGACATGTAGCGAAAACTAATTTGACATGTAGCGATTTGACATGTTTCGACATGTGTCGGAAGGGGGAGTAGATAGGAAGTTATGAACAGCGCTGAGGACTAACCGGTCATTGTCCTCATCCACTAAATCAGAATTAGGAGAGAATTGCTCCTTATAAGTGTCAGTGATGGCATTTACTTTGTCTGAGTCAGTAAGTGCAACTCCGTTGGGGCCATTAATGGGCGGAAATTGAACATATTGAGACTTAAGACGTTTGACAAATTTCCAAATGAAGTTATCTTCAGGAGAAAGACTACTAATGATTTCAGCCCAGCTATTATCATGGAAAACTCGAATAGCACGTCGAACGTGAGAGCGCAGGAAGTGATAGATTTTCCTGTGTGAGGGGAGACGGGAGAACTAAAAAAGTTTACGAGCCACAGGACCACAGGAAAATTGGTCTAACTGCACTACCTGGGCCACGCCCTTAAGTGCAGGCTTTCAGAAAATAAGCAGCGGGGAACCATGATTGGACAGAAAGTAGAGAGAGAAGAAAAGTGAATGGAGCGCTCAGGATCTTCGAGTTCAATGCCTTGAGCTGGAATCACCGAACTGATCCAGCGGAGAGTTCCTTCTGTACCTTCTTTGCGTATAGTCGATTCTTGCCTTCCTCCGTGTGTGCTAAGCCTTGCGCTAGTACACCTGTTTTTTCATTTTGCTTTTCTTCCGTCCCTACTTCTGTGTCTGTGGCCTTTCGGGGAGATTCTCTCCTGCGGCTGTGCGACGGGCCTGATTTAGAGGCAGCCTCTGATATCACGAGTTTCACTCGTGGTATTATGGAAGATAAATTTATGGATACGGACTCGACCCTGGCTGATGATACTCTGGATATGAACATGGACAATGGAACAAACCAACCTTTTCTTACCGAACTATCTGAAGATAATGAAAAAATCTTATCTAATTTACAAAACGGACTGATCCCGGAAAATCTTTACGAAACTCTGGAAAAGGCATTCCCTCTGGCATACGAAAGATATCGTCTTGGTAAGCATAGTCTTGACCATTCTAACCATACTAACATTTCCATTTCAAATTCTAACAATAACAAAAAACGTAAACCCAATACTCAGGAGAATATTAACGGTTTTAAGACACCGGCCAGAAGATTAACTGCCAAAGCTACTATCCCTATTATCCCTACCAATAACTGTCAACAAATTAAATAACTGTAACTGTCAACAAATTTAATGCTCTTAAAAACCATATTGAAGAAAACCCTATCCAATCTCAAGCCCCCAAGGAAAATCAAATCAAGATCAAGCATATTACGATTGCCAAAACTGAAAATTATAGAGAAATTTTGAACTTATTAGCGGGTAAAGACGAAAGGCACTTTCACGCACGAATGAGCGGAGAATTTATTAGAATTGAACCTAAATCAGAAGATGACCATAGGAATATTACTAAATTTCTTAAAGACAATAATATACAAGGATTCATTCTACCATTAGGATCAGTAAAATTAATTAAAGTGGTCATCCGAGGACTTCCCATTGATATTGAACCGGACGAAATTCAAAAGAACTGAAAGATTAGAATACCCAGTCCATAAAGTTAATCGCCTCATGAGAGGTAAGAAAAATGAAGAAAAAACCCCCCTACCCCTCCACCAAATTCAACTTACCCCTGCGGAAAATTCTAAAAACATTTACGATCTACAAGCCCTCTTTCACATTAAAATCACCATTCAAAAATACAATTCCCCCTTCAAAACCCTCCAGTGCTTCAGATGTCAGTATTATCACCACCATCAGGAAAATTGCACCATGAATCCCCGTTGCGTAAAATGTGCCGGTGATCACAAAACTAGTGACTGTAATAAAGGAGAAGGAAAGTTAGAAAACCCTAAATGCTGTAATTGTAATGGAGACCATGTGGCCAGTTTCAGAGGTTGTCCTGCATTTCCCCACAATAAAGCCGAAGCCAAAAGAAAATCTAAAGAAGTAACCCCCGGTTTTTCCTATGCCAACGCGGCCAGATCCAACACCACTAGAAACATCCCTCAAACCAATTCTTCCACTCCCTCCCAAAATTTAATAAATACTAAAACTGCCGAAACCACTCAAATTATTGATTATCCTAACTTTACTGATGGTTTAAATGTCTTAAAACAAATGAAACAAATTAACGACCTCCTTGAGGAAATTAAAGCTGCCTTAGGTACCTCCAATTTAAGCCACTTAATTGATAGACTTACCACAACAAGAGATAGAATTAATAAAGGCCAGACTGAAGATGACAAAATTTTTGGCTTCTTCACTGGCATGCTTAATCGTCCGGAAATTTCAAGTTAATGGGTACGCCCTCTCCTTCCCTTGTTGTTCTTGCGTGGAATGCCAACGGTTTACTTTCCAGGATCCGGGAGTTTAAAGAATTTGTAAATGAGCATACCCCCGATATCATTCTCATACAAGAAACTCATCTCAGACCAGAGGATAAACTTAACATCCCTCAGTACACCACTTATAGAACTGACTACAATTCCTACACACAAGCCAAGAGAGGCACCGCTATAATTATCAAAAATACTTTACCCCATCATGAACTTATCATTTCCCCCCTCAAAATTATTAACGCTACTGCTGTTAATATTAAACTAAATAACCTCCCATCTTATACTATTGTTTCTACTTATATTCCCCCTGTTCAAAATCCTAACGACGTCCTTGACGATTTAAAAACTCTTGATAAATTAAACATTAACACTATCCTTTTGGGCGACCTTAATGCTCATCACACTCTGTGGAACTGTAAAGCTAATAACACTTACGGTAATACCATTTATAATTTTACTGCGAATTCTGAATTTGACATAATTGCCCCCTCTTCCCCCACTCATTTTTCCAGGTATAGCAGTAGCACTATTGACTTTGCTCTTGTTAAAGGCTTCCCCCATAATATTACTATTGAAACCCTCTGCAATCTCTCCTCGGATCACAACCCAGTTGCACTCACCATTCCTTTAAACACTAATCCCTTAATTATCAATCATTCCAAATTCACCAACTGGGATAACTTTAAAAAAGACCTGCATAACTTACCCTACACCCATCCTGAAATTAATACTCATAACGACATCGATAATCTTGTTCATAGCATAACTAATGACATTAACTCCGCCCTCACCAAAAATACCAAAATTATTCCTCCTACTAATAAAATTCGTACCGACACCCAACTTAAAATTCTCACTAATGAAAGAAATAGAGCGCGTAAAAATTGGCAAAGGAACAAAACCACACATAATAAAACTTTAATGAACAACGCTAAACAAAACTTAAGATATTATATTCATGACAAAGCCAATAAAAGTTGGGAAACTTACATTACTTCACTTGACATAACTGACAATTCCATTTGGAGAGCCGCTAAATGCCTTAAAAATAAACCTAATGTCATTCCCCCCCTCATTAATCCTAGTAACAATAACTTCATTTATTCTGACGAAGATAAATCTAACCTTATCGCTCAAACCCTTGCCAACAACTTCATCCTTAATCCCAGCCCCAATACTAGCATTGACAATACTGTTCAAACTAATATAAACCTTTTTAATTCTATTAATCACCCCAATGCTGAAATTTACATTCCTCCTCCAGAGTTAAGGAAATAATTAAAAAACTCCTTAATCGTAAATCGCCTGGCGAAGACCAAATTACTAATACTATGCTTAAAAACATCCCCCTTAAGTTCATTTTCAAAATCACTGCCCTTATTAATGCTATCTTTAAATTGAATCACTTTCCTCATAGTTGGAAAAATTCTATCATTGTGCCCATAGCTAAACCTGGAAAAAATAAGAACTCTCCTGATAGCTATCGGCCAATTAGCCTCTTACATACCATCAGTAAACTTACTGAAAAATTCATTGCTTATGAAATCAATAATCATCTCCTCTCTGCTAATATTATTATCCCCTATCAATTTGGTTTTCGCCAATCTCTTTCAGCCCCTCACCAAATTTATCGCATTGTTGAGCATCTTGCCGACTCTAAATTAAATAAAAAATGCACTGCTGCCCTTTTCCTTGACGTTGCTAAAGCGTTTGATAAAATCTGGACTGAAGGCCTCATACATAAACTTATTAATTACAATTTTCCCCCTCATCTTATTAAACTCCTTATCTCCTACTTAAAAGATCGTACTTTCCAAATTAAAATTAAAGATAAATTATCCTCCAAATTAAATTTCTATAGCGGTCTTCCCCAAGGTTCTATTATTGCTCCAATTTTATTTAACATTTACGTTAACGATATTTATCAATATAATAAAACTAATATTGCCATCTTCGCCGATGACACCGCAATTTACGCAACTGATCATAGCCCCAAGTACGCCGTCAAATACCTAAATGACCATATGAAAATTATCCAACAGTGGCTCGATAAATGGAAAATCAAAATTAACACTGATAAATGTATTGCTATTATGTTTACACAAAAAACTAAACGTACAATTGACAAATACAAACTTATTATTGGTAACTCTAGTATCCCCTGGTCTGACACCGTTAAGTATTTAGGAGTCACCCTTGACAAAAATCTCACCTGGAGGCATCACATAACACAAATTAGGGACAAGTTTCGAGTTGCTAAACGTTCACTATTCCCCTTAATTGCTCGGAACAGTAAATTATCTATAAATAATAAAATGCTCATTTACAAATCATTTCTTAGACCTCTTATTACTTATGCAGCTCCGGCATGGTCATACGCAGCAGATTCTCATATTAAAATGCTTACCGTAGCACAAAATATTACTATTCGACAAATTGTTAACGCACCGTGGTATTTCAGGAATGCTGAAATCCACGAGGAGCTTGGCCTCCTTACTATTCCAAATGTCCTCAAATATTTAACTACTAACTTCCATAATTCTATTGATAATGAACTCCTTTTAAATCTCGCCAACTATGACCCTGCCGAACCTGCTAACAGAAGACGGCCAAGAGCCGTTCTCTGTTCCTAATTATTTTTAAAACTTCATTTTACATTAATTTTTGTAACCTTACTCTTACTTTGGTAAGCAGTGAGCTTTATTTTAAGTTTTTCCTAACTATTTTTTACTTTGCTCCCAAGAGCATAGCTTTATCTACCACATTAAACTTCCTTTTTCTCAAGCCACTCCCCGGATCCAAATCCAACCTATCTCTTTTCCACAGGACCACAGGAAAATTGGTCTAACTGCACTACCTGGGCCACGCCCTCAAGTGCAGGCTTTCAGAAAATAAGCAGCGGGGAACCATGATTGGACAGAAAGTAGAGAGAGAAGAAAAGTGAATGGAGCGCTCAGGATCTTCGAGTTCAATGCCTTCAGCTGGAATCACCGAAGTGATCCAGCATCGGGCAAGACAGTAGGAAAGTAAAATGATACTGTAGAAATCTTCCCGGAAATTGGAGAGAAAATGGCTTAGCTACAGTAAAAATATGAAGAGGAGGAAGTTTAAGGATAGCAACACATAATATTTATTTTGTTTTGAAGTTTTTATTATTTTTTTTTTTGCCTTAGCAAAGCTAAGTATTATTTTTCATTTTTTAAGAGAAGCAGACAAGGGACAAATTAAAAAAGAGAAAGGATGGCTCTAGGCCTTTTCCTGTTTTGGGGATCAGCATGATCATAATTTGCAAATTCTAGTAATAAATCATTGTCAATAGACTTGTGAAAATTAAGAGCTAATTTTTGAAGATAATTTCGAATAGCTGGGAGTCCAATCTCCCTATAGATGTCAGCATTTCTAAAGTACCAAGGGGCGTTAACGATTTGCCTAATGGTGCTGCTTTGAGCGGTAGCTAATTTTTTAATGTGCGTTTTTGCACAGTATGACCATGCTGGCCCACCATACGTAATAATAGGTCGAAGGTAAGAATTATACAAGAGCAATTTGTTACTAATACTTAATTTGCTGTTTCGAGAAATTAAGGGGTAGATTAACCTGCGAGCTGCTCGAAACTTGTCCCTAATATGTGTAATATGTTGTTTCCAAGTGATATTTTGTCAAGAATAACGCCGAGGTATCTAACAGTGTCAGACCAGGGGATTTTTGTATTGCCTATTTGAATTTGGTGATTTTGAAAGGTCTTTTTACGTTTAGAAGTGAAAAGTACAGCTACACATTTTTCAGAGTTAATTTTAATTCTCCATTTGTCGAGCCAGAGTTGAATGGTGGTCATATGTTTATTAACATTTTTAATGGCATATTTAAAATTTTTGCAAGTGGAGTACAGGGCTGTGTCATCAGCGAAGATAGCTAAATTTACATTAGTGTGTTGGGGAATATCGTTAACGAAAATGTTAAAGAGAATTGGTGCCAGAACGCTGCCTTGTGGTAAGCCACTATGAATTTGGAATTTTTCAGAAAGTTGACCGTTAATTTTGACTTGGAAGGTGCGATTGTTGAGATAAGAAATTAAAATTTTGATGATTTGAGGGGGAAAGTTATAATTTATAAGTTTATGAATTAATCCGTCAATCCAAACTTTATCGAAAGCAAGTGCAACATCAAGGAACAGGGCAGCAGTGGAATGTTATTTTCTTTGCTTTAGTTAAGTGTTCGGTGAGGCGGTAGACTTGATGAGGGGCAGAAAGGGATTTTCTAAAGCCGAATTGGTAAGGTATGAGGATATGATTATTTTCGAGGTGTTCGTTAATGTATTTAGCAATAAATTTTTCATTAATTTTGCTGATGGAATTAAGAAGACTAATGGACCGATAACTAGTGGGGGAAGAGGGTGGTTTGTTCGGTTTAAGAATGGGGACTATGATAGAGTTTTTCCAGCTATGTGGAAAGTGTTCAAATTTGAAAACAGAGATAATGACGATAGTAATTTTGAAAATGTATTTATAGGGGAGATTTTTGAGAACTGTGTTGTTGATATTGTCTTCTCCAGGGGATTTACGTTTAGGAAGTTTTTTAATGATTTCACGGACGTCATTTGGGACAATGTAAGGAGTAGGGCTTTCATGAGGAGTATTAAGGAAGAGGTTTAAACTATTATTAACAATGTTTTCTGTGCTTGAGTTAATGATAGGATTGGGGGTGAAGTTTTTAGCGAAGTTTTTGCCAATGAGATTACATTTATCAGCTTCAGTAAGGGCTTTCGAGTTGAGTTCAGGGTCTTTTAAAGGGGGAATGGTACGATATTGGTTTTTGAAACGTTTTGCAGCTCGCCAAATGGAGTTATCCGTAGTATCAAGAGATTCTAAATAATTTTGCCAGTTTCTGTTGGATTGGTCTCTGAGGTAATATTTAAGGTCTTCCTGGGCTTTGTTCATGTTAGTTTTGTTTTGGGGAGTTCTATTAATCTGCCAGTTTTTGCGCGCTCTGTTTTTATTATTAATTAAGATTTTGAGTTGATGATCTTGATTGGTTTTAACTTTAGGAGGGATAATTTTGGTGCTGGTTTTAATACAATTATTGATATCCGCGGTGATACTGGTGACAAGGTTTTCAAGATCATTAACATTATTGACGATGGGAGGGATGTAAGGGATTTTATCAAGATCACTAGTAAATTTTTTCCAGTTAATTTGTTTAGTATAATTTATGATTAAGGGGTTGCGGTCAAGTGGTATTTTAATTTCAACAGGGTTATGATCAGAAGAGAGTTCACAAAGGGTGTTGATAGTGAGATCGTGGGGGAAGCCCTTAACGAGAGCAAAGTCAATGATGCTACTGCTATTGTTACTATAGTGAGTGGGGAGGGGAGGAGCTATAATGTCAAAGTTAGTTTTACTGGTGAAGTCATAAATAATGTTACCATAATAATTATGTGTAGTACAATTCCAGAGTTTATGTTGTGCATTTAGGTCTCCGAAGATAAGAGTATTTATATTAAGAGTATCGAGAAGATTAAGGTCATTTTTGATGTCAGCATTTTTAAAACCTGGCGGGATGTAAGTTGAAATGATGGTGTAATGGGGAAGGTTATGGAATTTAACATTAACCGCAGTAGCATTAATGGCTTTAAGAGGTGGGAGAATTATTTCGTGGTGCGGAAGGGAATTTTTGATTAGAATGGCAGTGCCTCTCATGGAATGAAAGGGATTAATGTGGTCATTTCTATACGTAGTATAATTAAAAATGCGGAGGTTATCCCCAGGTCTGAGATGTGTCTCTTGTAGAAGAATTATGTCAGGACTATGCTCTTGTATGAAATCTTTGAACTCAAGGATACGAGCGCTGATACCATTGGAGTTCCATGCCAAAACGGAGAGAGAAGAAGGGGCCATTAACCAGTTTTAGGGAACGCATTGATCAAACCGTTGAAGAAGCTAAAAGATTTGTCTTCAGCGGTTACAGAATTTTTAATATTAGCTCTGGTGGCTCTGAGGTTTGTTAGAATTTCGGAGAAGTCCGAAATACCTAGGTCTTCTAGTATTTCATTAATTATGGCTGTTACTTCCTGATATTGTTTGATGAGAAGAAAACTGTTATTGGGATTTTTCATGGGGGTTTGATTGGTTGAGGGATTTTCCTGATTAATTTCTGAGGTGTTTGGGTTTAATGAATTATTGATGTTGGCACTAGCCATTTGAGCAAAAGTTAAATTTGGATTAACTAGTTTGGTAGCTTGACGTTCAAGTACTTTAGCTTCTTTTTCGGCTTGTTTTTTAGCTATGATGTTGTGGGGAAATTTTGGGCAACCCCTGTAGTTGGCCGGGTGATCGCCATTGCAATTGCAGCATTTGATTGTGACTGCTTTTTTGCCATCCGGGCATTCGTGGGTGTGATGATCACCTGCGCATTTCACGCACCTAGGATCCATATAACAGTTCTTGCTATGATGGTGAAAATGTTGGCACTTAAAACATTGGTTAGATTTAAAAGGAGATTTATAATATTCCACGCTGATTCTAATATAAAATAGGGAGGTTAGTTCAAATATTGTTTTAGCTTTATCTGTGGGGGTGAGTTGAACTTGGTAGAGTGGGAGTTTAGACATATCTTTACGCTGCAATTGAGCAACTTTTATTACAGGGAATTCTAATTCGTCAAGTTTTTCTTTAATTTCTTCGGGGGTGAATTCTTTAGGGAGGCCTCTGATAACTATTTTAATTGGTCTAATAACTCCCAGAGGGAGAATAAATCCTTTAATGTTATTTTCACTTAGGCATTTCGTAATTTGCCTGTGATCTTCTGCCGTAGCTGGGTCAATTCTAATGAATTCAGGTCCAATTTTGGCATGGAATTTCCTTTTGTCGCCCTCTCCGGCTAGAATGGCTAGTATCTCTCTATAATTTTCGGTTTTAACTATAGTTAAGTGCTTAATTTTACTATTTGCAACAGTAATCCGAGGATTACTGGTGCTTGGAGCGTTTAAATTAGCTTCTGGTAGCGCACTATATTTATTTGACGTAGTAGTTGGCGGAGGGATATGACTGAAGTTGATTGGCGCTTTGGCCGTTAACCTGGCTGCAGGGATTATGAACTGGTCGTTATTAGCCGCTGACTGGGCTGCTGGTTTCTTTTGAGCGGGAATAGCTGAATTGGTAGTTTTAGTCTTCTTTCTAGGATTAAGAATAGCTGGAAAGTTAGTATTGTTATTGTTTTTAGTTAGTTGAGTGTCTATCTCTTTTCACCTTTACTCTGGTCATATATATGCAAGCCTACGTTGGAAGGCGTGGCCTATGTAACGTAGTTACCCCATTTATCTGATGATCTGATGAAGTGATCCAGCATCGGGCAAGACAGTAGGAAAGTAATATGAAACTGTAGAAATTTTCCCGGAAATGGGAGAGAAAATGGCTTAGCTACAGTAAAAATATGAAGAGGAGGAAGTTTAAGGATAGCAACACATAATATTTATTTTGTTTTGAAGTTTTTATTATTTTTTTTGCCTTAGCAATGCTAAGTATTATTTTTCATTTTTTAAGAGAAGCAGACAAGGGACAAATTCAAAAAGAGAAAGGATGACTCTAGGCCTTTTCCTGTTTTGGGGATCAGCATGATCATAATTTGCAAATTCTAGTAATAAATCATTGTCAATAGACTTGTGAAAATTAAGAGCTAATTTTTGAAGATAATTTCGAATAGCTGGGAGTCCAATCTCCCTATAGATGTCAGCATTTCTAAAGTACCAAGGGGCGTTAACGATTTGCCTAATGGTGCTGCTTTGAGCGGTAGCTAATTTTTTAATGTGCGTTTTTGCACAGTATGACCATGCTGGCCCACCATACGTAATAATAGGTCGAAGGTAAGAATTATACAAGAGCAATTTGTTACTAATACTTAATTTGCTGTTTCGAGAAATTAAGGGGTAGATTAACCTGCGAGCTGCTCGAAACTTGTCCCTAATATGTGTAATATGTTGTTTCCAAGTGATTTGTTTCCAAGTGATATTTTTGTCAAGAATAACGCCGAGGTATCTAACAGTGTCAGACCAGGGGATTTTTGTATTGCCTATCTGAATTTGGTGATTTTGAAAGGTCTTTTTACGTTTAGAAGTGAAAAGTACAGCTACACATTTTTCAGAGTTAATTTTAATTCTCCATTTGTCGAGCCAGAGTTGAATGGTGGTCATATGTTTATTAACATTTTTAACGGCATATTTAAAATTTTTGCAAGTGGAGTACAGGGCTGTGTCATCAGCGAAGATAGCTAAATTTACATTAGTGTGTTGGGGAATATCGTTAACGAAAATGTTAAAGAGAATTGGTGCCAGAACGCTGCCTTGTGGTAAGCCACTATGAATTTGGAATTTTTCAGAAAGTTGACCGTTAATTTTGACTTGGAAGGTTCGATTGTTGAGATAAGAAATTAAAATTTTGATGATTTGAGGGGGAAAGTTATAATTTATAAGTTTATGAATTAATCCGTCAATCCAAACTTTATCGAAAGCAAGTGCAACATCAAGGAACAGGGCAGCAGTGGAATGTTTATTTTTCTTTGCTTTAGTTAAGTGTTCGGTGAGGCGGTAGACTTGATGAGGGGCAGAAAGGGATTTTCTAAAGCCGAATTGGTAAGGGATGAGGATATGATTATTTTCGAGGTGTTCGTTAATGTATTTAGCAATAAATTTTTCAGTAATTTTGCTGATGGAATTAAGAAGACTAATGGGCCGATAACTAGTGGGGGAAGAGGGTGGTTTGTTCGGTTTAAGAATGGGGACTATGATAGAGTTTTTCCAGCTATGTGGAAAGTGTTCAAATTTGAAAACAGAGATAATGACGATAGTAATTTTGAAAATGTATTTATAGGGGAGTTTTTTGAGAACTGTGTTGTTGATATTGTCCTCTCCAGGGGATTTACGTAATTCATATTGTCCTCTCCAGGGGATAAGCGTAATTCATAACAGAATATCTAAATTTCTTGATGATAATAATATTATTATCCCCGAACAATTCGGTTTCAGACCTCAGCATAGCACTACTCATCAAGTACTCCGTGTGGTGGAATTCGCAAGCGACGGTCTGCAATCCCTGAGACTCACGGGTGCGCTATTCTTAGACATTAAGTGCGCTTTTGACAAGGTCTGGCATCCGGGTCTTAGCTACAAACTTATGGAAATTAACAACCCTGACTCTTTAATCCACCTTCTACATAACTATCTGCACAACCGAAATTTCACTGTCCGTGTAAATAATGAACTTTCAAGGACTACCTATATTTCTTCGGGCGTAATTCAAGGTAGCATTCTTGGTCCGACTCTTTTCAACATCTACCTGAACAATATTCCAAGAGGTATGAATACCCTTCTTGCCATCTATGCTGATGATACGGCTATCCTATCTACCTCCCATAACATTAATTATCTTGCCAATCAGATCCAAAGGCATATCGACACTTTAGAGAGTTGGTTCACGCGATGGAACATTCGAATCAACCCTTCTAAATGTCACGTGATCTTCTTTTCTAATCAATACTGCAACCTTCCTCATCGCTATCTTTATAAGTCACCTATTGAATGGGAGAATACAGTTACTTATTTTTGTGCAATACTACACCACAGGCTTACATGGAAAAACCACGGAACTAAAATTATTCAAAAACTAGCCGCTGTGCGACCAGCACGGTCGGTTTTAGTTTTATATTTTCTTTCGCAAAACAACTCAACTGAAAGAAACGTATGTAAGGAATGTTAGATTACCTGTCATCATAAATATACGTTGTTAAGTGGTAGTGCGATTGTTCCGTACTGATAACGGCAATTTCCGGCGATTGTAGCGCCACCTTTTGGGTGTATGAAAAAACGCGCTAGTGTGAAATTTGTTCTAAGTGAGTAAGTCGCATCACTTTCAGCGGCCATTTTTCAACCCCATGTTGCGGCACCGTTTTCAATAAAATTGTTATTTACTACAGTCTATTTTGCTTTCCCTCCGTTCCATTTTGGTCCAAGCGACCCGGAGATGGAACTTTTCGTGTAACTATGGAGAAATTTACCGCTTTAAAGAGACAAAAATCAAGTTTGAAAGGAAAAGTAACGCAGATCGAAAATTTCGTGCAAAACTTTAAAAGCAGTGATAAAGCGAGCATTGAGCTCCAATTGAAACTATCGAATATTAAAAGGCTTCAAGATAAAACCGAAGATTTACGCAGTGAATATTAGGATTTACCTGAGGATACGGATTTAGCAGAAATCGAAGAACTTCAAGATTTAGATTCCAGACTGGAAGAATTAGAGGTAAGCCTAAATTGCCTCAATAGTAAACTGTATGCAAGTAATAAACTTGAAAATGATCATATTAAAATAAATAATGCTTATATGCCAACTTCATCGCCAAATGTTAAGCTCCCAGAAATCCCGCTTCCACAGTTTTCAGGAAAATACGAGGGCTGGAGTCAGTTTAAGCTCCAATTTTCTAATTTAATTGATAAAAATGTTGTCTTATCAGAAACGCAAAAACTATATTATTTACGCGCAGCACTAAAGGGTGAAGAAAAACTATTAGAAACTCTAGATGACACTTATAAGTCTCTGTTTAATGCATTAGATGAACGCTATCAGAACACAAGAATGTTAGTCGAAGCACATATCTAAGCTCTAATGAATTTCGATAAAACCACGTATGAATCGCCAAAAGAATTACGCAATTTGTTATATTGTATAAATCGAAACTTACGAGCCTTGAGCGTTTTAGAATATTAAAGAAACAATCTTTCATATATTATGTTGATAAATGTTATTACAAGTAAATTGGACAGAGAAACTAGAAAACAATACGAATTATCTCTGAATTATAAAGAAGTTCCATCATTAGACGAATTTTTAAATTTCTTAGAAACGCGAAGTTTGATGTTAGAAGGTTTAAACAGAAATTTTTCGGTTAAATCCAGCCCTAAAAATGTTTCAAATATCTCAAATCGTTCCAAAACTTTCATGATTAATTCCAAGGAGCATTTAAAACTTTGTGTTTTATGTAAAAACCCACACCCTTTAAATAAATGCTCACAATTTCAAAAAATATGAAGGTCTCAAGCAGATATGAATTCGTTAAAAATCAAAAGTTATGCTATAACTGTTTAAAGTTCCATACTGTATCTCAATGTAAATCGAAATACTTTTGTAGTGTTTGTAAAAATAAACACCATACACTATTGTACTTATTCGATGAAATGAAAGAAATACATAGAAATCTAAACACATTGCCTCAGAACATTAAGAGCGATGAATCAGATAAACAAAATGGCGCAGTTCAGCTTGGCGCTGAAATGAATGGCGCGAAACAGCTTGGCGCTGAAATGAGGAGTGTTTTGCTTAGTTCCAAGCTTTCAAAAAATGAAAAAGCAAATGCTGCACTTCCGCAGAATGAAAGTGTTTTATTAAATACTGTGGTTATTTATGTTAAAAATAAATACGGTCAAAGGTGCAAATTTAAAGGTTTGCTGGACAATGGAAGCGAAATAAATCTCATTACTAAGCGTTGTGCTGAAATTTTGGGGTTAAGAAAAGAGAATATTAAAACTTTAATTTCAGGAATAAACAACTTAATTCATTCAGTTAAGGCTAAAGTAAATGCTAATATTTCTAACAAAAGAGAGACATTTTCGGTGAATATAGATTGCATATTGGTTCCTAGAATAACTGAAATTTTCCCAGTAGCAAAACTAGATATATCAAGTGTTAAATTTCCTAATTATGTGGAACTTGCAGATAAAAGTATTTATTTTCCCAGCCAGATTGATTTTTTGATCGGAAATGAACTATTTTTTGAAATTTTGAAAAGTGAAAGAATTTATACGGAAGATGGAAAATTAATGTTACAGAACACTAAGTTTGGTTATATAGTAATCGGATCTTTACAACACGAAAAATAGAATAATTCTCGTTACTGTTGTTTACTTAATGAAACTAATTTAGATAAATCAATTAAGAATTTTTTAGAAGCAGAACTGATACTGGAAGATAACGTTGAAATGATTAAAAGTGCTGTTGATAAACTATGTGAACGACATTTTTTGAATACACACAGAAGGGATAATTCAGGCCGATACATTGTTCAAATGCCGTTTTCGAAGAATCCTGATTGTTTAGATGATTCCAAACAAAATGCCTTACGAAAACTTGATTGTTTATGGAAAAGATTAAATCAAAATCCCAAATTCTTAGAGATGTATAAAGAATTTATTCATGAATATTTAACCTTAGGCCATATGGAGGAAGTTTTTAAAAATGAAGAACCAGAAACTGTACATTATCTCCCTCACCACGGTGTCTACAGACCCGATAAGCAGACAACGCCTTTAAGAGTAGTATTTAATGCTTCGTCTTTTACGTCTTCAGGAGAATCACTAAATTCATTACAGTTGAAGGGAGGTATAATCCAGGATGATCTTTTTTGCTGTTCTACTTAGATTTCGAAAACACGAATATGCACTTACTGCCGATATAAGAAAAATGTTCCGGCAAATTTTGATAAACGATTCTCAACGCAATCTATTGCGCATATTTTGGAAGGAAGGGATGAACGAACCTACAAGGACTTACAGACTGTGCACTGTTACATATGGCACGGTAAGTGCTCCATTTTTAGCAACGCGATCGCTTAAACAACTCGCAATTGATGATTGAGATCAATATCCACTAGCAGCTTCAGTTCTTCAATCAGATACATATATGGATGATATCTTAAGCGGAGAATCTGAATTTTCCAAGCTTAAGGAGCTACAGTCTCAGTTAATAAAGTTGTTGAAGTCTGGAGGTATGGATTTACACAAATGGTGCACAAACCACCCTAGTTTATTAACAAATCCATCTCAAATTTATCAAGAATATGCTATTAAATCAGACTCTGAATTAGATGTGGTAATAACATTGGGTATGCTGTGGAAACCTAAAGCTGATATGTTTACATACACGACCAAGGTTAATCCTAAATTCAATTACACTAAATCAGAAGTACTTTCACAAATAGTCAGAATATTTGATCCTCTTGGTTTAATTGGTCCGGTTATTACAAAAGCTAAAATCTTCTTGCAGCAACTGTGGTTACGGAAAATTGCATGGCATGAACAACTTCCAGAATCTTTAGCTAAGGAGTGGCATGATTTTTCCTTATCACTTTGGAATCTGAATGAATTAAGGATACCTAGATATTGCCTATCCAAGACACCTGTACGAATATTTCTACATGGATTCGCAGACGCCTCAGAAAATGTGTATGGTGCAGTTATCTTCATACAGTCTATAGCGTATGACAACACTGTAAAAAGTCAATTACTCTTCAGTAAATCAAGAGTAGCAACAATTCGAAAGGTAACAATCCCGAGGTTAGAATTAAATGCTTGTCTACTTGTATCTCAACTTATGAGAAAATGTTTAACATCATTACATCTACAAGTTGAATCGGTGTTCTTATGGTCAGACTCAACTTTCGCTCTTTCTTGGATAAAAATATCGCCTCATCAACTAAAAACTTTCGTCGGGAATAGAGTTAGTAACATTCAACGACTGACTGAAAATTTCCACTGGGGTCACGTCTCCTCCAAGCAGAATCCGGCAGACATTATTTCACGGGGACTAGATGCTAAAGACCTTTCATCAAGTGTTTTGTGGTGGAAAGGGCCTACATTCCTACAAGCGGATATTATTGTTCCAAGGGAAATTCCTGACTATCCGTCTACTGAAAATGAACAATATTTAAATGAACTCAAAGGGCGCTCCGATAAAACTCTAATTCTTACAAGGGACAATTTTTTTTATCATTTTTAAGTTAACTAATAATTATTTGAAGTTAAGGGGACTCACGACTATTATGTCGAGGAAATAAGGCATATTTTCATACTTTTTGACTCTTTGTAACTATTTCAATTTACTCCCAATTTTTCCAAATTTTATGTACATGATAAATTGATATATTTATTTTAATAAACAAATTTTCAACTCTCAAAATAATTTTAAATAATTTTATAAAAAAATTCTTTATTTATACCTTGTTTTTTAACCATTTTTATTGTATACTGGCTTGCGCGCAGAACTATGAAATTATTTCTACACTTAAATGTATAATTCCTGTTTTATATTTAAAATAAATAATTCACAATACAATTGAACATAAAACATTCAACATTAAAATATTTTTTCATTTTTTTTTAAAGTGATCAAAATATACTTAAAATTTCCTTAAATTTTTGCATTAATTTACCCTGAAAAATAACAATATGTGCAGTGATTGCAATAATTCTAGTTCAGACGCAATAAAATAACATGATTATGCAGTGATAAAAATGTCATGGAATTATGTTTCATAGTTTTTGAGATATCAGTTGCGGAATGATGCAAAATTACATTTTGAGAAAAAGGAGTTTAAAATCTTTCTTACCATAAACTTGATCAGTAATTAAATATTTAGAATATCAATATCTCCGGAACTAAGCGGAATATTTTCATGCGGTTTGCTTTATTTTGTTCAGAAATGATCAGGCTTTAACATATAGTTTTTTCTTCAAAAAATGGAATGTTTTAAAGATTTAAGGGTAATGAGTCCCCTTAATTCGTATTTTGTCATATATTTTTAGATTTTTTAGTAATTGTAAGACAGGCTACAAATTAAAAGGACCGCTCACCACCAAGGAATCGAGGTGGTCGGAGATATCTATAATTAAAGTTGTCCAGGTAATATATTTTGAAAAGGAGATTATAAATCTTCTAAAGAGAGAACCTGAGCCCAAAGGTACTGGATTGCAAAATTTAAATCGATTTTTAGACGAAAACAACATTTTAAGAGTTGGAGATCGCTTAAGCAATTCTGACTTAAAGTTTGATCAGAAACACCCCATTATTATTCCCAAGAGTAATAAATTGACTCGAATGATTTTTGAGCATTTTCACAGGAAGAACCATCATGCAGGCCCACAAACTCTCCTATATACCGTACGTGAAGAATTTCGGCCCATTAATGGCAGATTGACAGCAAGGAAAGTAGTTAACGATTGCATAATTTAAGTAAAACCCTAAACCTGTTGTACAGATTATGGGCAATTTACCCTCTGATAGAGTAACTCCTAACGCACCATTTAACGTTACCAGCGTGGATCTCTGTGGACCCTTTTCTATAAAAATTCCTTATCAACGGAAATGTATATTAAACAAGTAATATATAAAAAAAATTTTAAAGTCAATTCCTTCTTAGGTCAATAAAGAAAAATTTGAGTGTGAACTAATAGTAGGAATTGAAAAAATGGATTGCCTGCCAGAACCTTGCCTACTGTGCGAGATTAGGAGGGGGGAAAAGAGGGAGAAAAAGTTTGTCAGGTTGGGGATTCGATACCGCAACCTACAAAACGGGAGGAGCCCGCTCTACCGCAGTGCTACCGTTTACACGGTAAGAAGAGAGAAATAACCATTCAAGAGCAAGAGACGCTCTATATCTAAAACTAAAATTGATTAATTAAATTTAATTAATGAATTAATATTTGAAAAAACTGTATTAACATCAAGAGCCATACACTACAAGTTCAAAAAAATGTATTTGAACTTGAGTGGATGAATAGAAAGCATTTTATTAACGATTGAAAATTTTAACAAGATATATATAGGGAGAGTGTGAACTAATAGTAGGAATTGAAAAAGATAATGTAGAGGTGGGTGATTTAATTTTAATCAAGGAGGACAATATTCCCCCCTCAAAATGGCCCATAGGTAGAATTAAAGAAACCATTAAAGGCAAAGACGGTAAGGTTCGAGTAGTGATAATACAAACTCCCACTGCTGTACTAAAAAGACCTATATCCAAGATATGTATTTTGCCAATGCAAAATTGAACTTTCTTATATTTACTTCTTTTCTTTATTTATTGTATTGTTGTATCTTATATTAGTATAGTTATAATGTGTTTATTTTTAATTTTTTTTGTGTATTGAAATGTTATTTCAAGGCCGGCGGAATTTTCCGTACTGATAACGGCAATTTCCGGCGATTGTAGCGCCACCTTTCGGTTGTATGAAAAAACGCGCTAGTGTGAAACTTGTTCTAAGTGAGTAAGTCGCGTCGCTTTCAGCGGCCATTTTTCAAGATCATGTTGCTGCACTGCTTTCAATAAAATTGTTATTTACTACATTAACAATAATTGTTAATGTAGTAAATAACATTACTACATTAACATAAGTTGCTATGTTGTTACACCGCTCAATAAAATTGTCCATTTTGCTTTCCCTCCGTTCCAGCGATCTCAGCTAAAAAATTTATAATTATTGCAAAATTCTCTATAAGGCTGATTCTAAAACATCGTGATTAAAAAATATGAATTTTCATTACTTCAGAACAGAGTTAAAGATAAGACTGAGAAACCCAACAACAAAGATTTTAAAAATTACATTCCTCTCTGTATGTAATATTTTTCAAAATTAAGAAATCTACCCTTTATCATTACATCAAATAAGAAATTGTTAGAGACAATTTTTTTCACTAAAAAAGGAATATAAATGCAGCAAGTACTAAAATATAGTGTGGATTACCCCACTCTCTATATGTACTATTGTTCACAATTCAGATATCTACACTTAATCATACCAAATAAAATATTATTGGGAAAATTTCTTCACTTATAAAATGGAGTAATATGATATTCCTCAAACTTCTTGATATACGCAGTTGAGTATTTCAGAAATAGCAGATACTACATTGACAGAATCAAAAGAACGGACTCTACTAGATAAACCTACATACAACTGTCCATGACTAAACATATTTTGTCAAAAGTTTGTCCTGTTACTTACATTTCGAAAAACCGATGGAACAAAAGAATAAATTATCTCGTGGATAAATTAAAATTATTCACGTGTAAAATACAGCAATTAAATTGTACCAAATTACGTGCTATCGTTGAAGGTAAACAAATGTTAGTTTGTCAGTCAGCAGACACTGGGACGGGCTAATCTCGCGAACCGAGCATAGCAGGATATCGCGACTGGTACCGATATACGCGGACGGCCGAGACGCGTGCACTGATGCTATCCTCAACTTTCAAAACTTTAAACTTTTTTAATTATTCATTTAAAACTGCCGAATTCACTGGAAGAGGAGAGCTGAAACAGCTGACATTCCGGGTGGGCCAGCTCCTTTCCGTTTCGCAAATTTCCACTCTTTTCTTGCATGCAAAATTCAACTTTTCCGTCCTCCAATCGACAAATTTTTTATTTCCATGTGTTTTACAACTCTTTATCTTTAAGAGTTGTAAAACACAGAGTTTTATCACACATTTTTATAAATTTAAAAATGTTTTTCATTGCAAACGAGGCTTTTTCCCCAAAGCAGTTTTCCGAATTTTATGAAATCGACAATTTTGATGGACAAATATTTGGGTTTTCTGCACCTATTAATGCCAATTTTACGATTTATCGGCATTTGCTAGATGTTCAGCTTCCAAAATATACCAAATACACTTAATAAAAAAAATGTTATCGTTCTAAAAAAGCGTACTTACAAAACTCACTTTTGA
Organism: Dolomedes plantarius; assembly: GCA_907164885.2. Classification (NCBI taxonomy): domain Eukaryota; kingdom Metazoa; phylum Arthropoda; class Arachnida; order Araneae; family Dolomedidae; genus Dolomedes; species Dolomedes plantarius. The sequence continues at coordinate 92,835,877 of OU015499.1, read as the reverse complement.
AATTTCCCGCGCTGATCGCCATAGTATCTTAATGAAACTGAATGGGGAGTTCGTAATTTTTCGATTTATTATTTTACTCACTAATAATTCCAGCAAGTTCGTGAAATTTGTTTCTAATTAATGAGCAACTGATGAGGATTCTTCCGCCACCAATTTTGAATTCCTGAGAACTGTCTTTCTATTTTTTAAGCACTTTTTCATCCATGAGATTTTATATTTACATTCTGTCATGTTGCCAAAATGAAAAATAATTAGTCTGAGAACGATTCTTTAATAATTGAAATCCAGAAATAATTTTAAATTACCAGGAAAAGTTTTAGTTTTAGGAAACGAGAAGTTAAAACCTTTAGAAAGTCTTTCTAATAAGGCGAAACGTCGCTGGCTACGCCACTTTTCGTCTACTATAGATCACGTGATTATCGGCTGGCAGAAAACAGAATCCGTTCCTATGCGTTTGCATGTGTTTTTGGACGATACCTTCATTTTGAGTTAAATAATTTAAGTTTATTTATAAAATTCCTCATATTAGTTGTATGTAACAGGTATTTTAACACTTTTTTTAACATTTCGCAAGGTTTAAGAGAATATAATAATTCTTTCGTTGAGACTGATTATTATTATGTTGAGATATGTATAGATATCAGGATAAGTTACTTCAGGCCAGCGTCTTGTATCGTAACTCCAGTCTTCCTCTGTCAATAAATACGGGTCACATACTAAATAAACCTTTCCGGGCTGTACCTGAATGTTTAATTTAGTGATATACCTTTGTTTAGATACTGTATCTAAAGAATTTGCGTAATCTGAGATCATTTTATTCAACAAGCTGTAAGAATGTTCATTGAACGCCATGTTAAATTATGCAATGTTTTGCCACTCCTCGCCAAACAGGAAGTAAAATCTGCAAGAGTTGAGATGTGACATGCTGTGAGACACTGCCCTAATAGGGCAAGAATGAGCTTCTTATTTGTTTAAAAAGCAAAGTTTGAAAACGGAAATTTGAAATAAATTTCAAAAGCCAAAAACCAAAATTTGAAAGAGAGAATTTTAAATAATTATTTAGTTTTTTAAAAATTCTAATATATTTTTAAAAGTTATTAAACAGTTTTTTAATCTTTAAGAAATAAAACCATTTTATTTTAAATCGAAAAAGCAACACATCGGGTTGCCACTCAGCTAGTACACTTTTAAATTTCAATAATTAACTTTTTATTTAAATTTTAGTTTAAAATTCAAAAATTAACTTAGTATCAACTTTATAAAGTTTATTAGTTTATCTAATTAAGGTTTTTTGTTTGAATGTTTTTCTGCAAGTTTGTCATTATTTATCGTGCTTATGACCTCAACATCCAATAAAAAGGATGTGCCCCCCCCCCCCCCCCGCAAAATTAAAGAATTTAAATTCATAAATTTCTTGAAAAACAAGCTTTTTAATGCCCATTTGTGTTAATAAACTATAATTATAAAAAAAAAAAATTTTATTTTGCTCGGTTTTCAGGAGGTTAATGCTGTTCCGTTAGAATTCAATTACAGACGGGCACATGAGAATTTATCTTTTTTAATGCAGGTATGCTCATATCATACCAGGTGGTGGTGGGTGTTAATACGAATAAAAAAAATTCTTTTTGTGGGGGGGGGGGGGACTGCAAATTAATAGTGCCTCTTATGAAAATTCTCTGTCTCAATCAATCAATCAATTCAAAGCCGTCTGTCTGGTGGACAGATGGCCTGAGCGTAACTGGCAGAAGCCCGAGATAGAAGGCCGAAGCCCCACAAGTTTATAATATACTAGCGGCCCGTCCCGACTTTGTCCGGGTTGAACAAAATAATATACCAATAAATTTCCAGTTGATAGCCAATAAATTGTAAATCTTTTTACAACCTTTTAAGCACCTAAAATAGTATTCAAATTAATATTACGTTAGTTATTAATTAAAGTTAATTTTTTAAAAGAGAGAGGTTAAGAGATGAAATAAAAATACAAAAATAAAAAAAAGATTTTAAGTAAAGAATGTTTTTTTTAAATAATATTAAAATTTTTTTCATATAATATTCTTAAAATAATATTAAAATTAATATTACGTTAGTAAATAATTAAAGTTAATTTTTTAAAAGAAAAAGGCGTGCCGGAGAACGGCTAGGTTATTCGAACCACTATCGTCAGAACAGAAGCCCACCGAAATAGTACCACGCTAAGGATAGTTGAAGACTTCAGCACAAAAAGCGGTAGAGGACAGTAGCGGTAACAATGGAGATTGTTAGGATTAAGCCCCTAACTTTATTTCTACTGATCAGATATACATAATATATAGCGTATGTCCATCTGGAATAATGTACCTTTCAAACAGTGAAAGAATTTTTCAAATATGTGCAGTGGTTCTGGAGATTACCCTCCACGTACAAAATCGCTCTCTCTTTATATATAAGTATAGATACATATAAAATCTGTGGAACCTACAATCGGACCTTGTGTTGGATTTTTGTGTGCAAAAAATTTTTGTGTTTTTTTTTTTACGTGGACAATGAAACCTCTTTTGCGAAGGAAATTGTGTATTACAATTACCTGTGAAGTCCACTTTCTGACACTCTAAATATTGTATCGCACTTCTTGGTAGAGGATGATTCTTGTCGAAGTGGAACTTCAGGTCATTGCTATCAGTAAAAACTAAGTTTAACTTCATAATGTTGAATATCGAAAACCAAGTTTTAAGTCAAATGATATTACAACATACAATTACGGAGAACAGATTTCAAAAAGTTAATATCAGAATTTGAACAGATAATGTAAGATCTCCCAAATCCCCCCCCCCCCCAAAAAAAAAAAAAATACCGTTTCCATGACGCATTATTTTCCTGCATAATGTTCACTCCGTAGTTTCATAACGCACACTTATTTTGATTGACGTTTCCTCCCTCTCCTTAAACTTTTATTTACACGGTTGCCGTGGCAACGGTTTGATGCCACACAGGTATAATAAAAATTTTCGACATTATTTGTAACAAACAGATCTGTGATTTATGAGCGAAGTGATTCGCAGAGGATTTATTGCAACTATTAACGTCGTTCGAGGATATATTTTTAATCTAGTTGTTGCTGAAGGATACATATATATATATATATATATATATATATATATATATATATATATATATATATATATATATATATATATATATATATATATACCGGGTGGCCATAATTAAACTGACAGTGCTCACAGTGTTCTGTAGCGCGATCTATTTGCGAGAATGACGCCACATTTTGTAGGAAGATTAACAAGACGGGTTACGAAGGATTCCGCGAAAAAATAAATTAGTTCCAAAAGTCACCGCTAGGGGAATATTTGGCGCTGTGTAATAGAAAATAGAGTGTTAACAAATGCAAATTAATACGGAATAAAATTACCTTTTATTATGCACATTTTCTTATTTAGTTCAAGTGCAATATGGCAACACTTTTAAAAAAGCGTAAAATCTACATAAACACCGATAAAGTCTCGTGATCTGCAATATCACGTACGCTCAGCAGAAGAAGTTCTTTATTCAAATTTCACGTTACATCCATTGGCACAGTGCCAGCTGCTTGGGTTTTAAAAGGCAATGTGTTACGTTTCGAATCAATCGGATTGAAAGTTTATGTGCAATGTCTCCTTCTTTAGTCGAGCGTGCGTTACTGGTCAAATTCTTGTACCTCAACCAGTGCAACGCGTCAGCCGCTGTTCGTGCTTTTAGAACGCACAAAAAAATGCGTAAAGGTAACGGTCCTGTGTCAGTTAATGGGCTAAAAGCAATGGTTGCGACGTTTGAGAAAACAGGTTCTCTGAAGGTTCAGTCAGGCAGCGGACGAAAACCTGTACCACAGGATACAATCGAAGCAGTTGCCACGGCGATTGTCGACAGAGGACCAGACAATATTGCTGCCACCTCTAGCGCTCGTGGATTAGCTCGGAATATGGATATGCCTTACAGTACGGTATGGAAAATCTTACGAAAGATTATCAACTTCTATCCGTACAAGATCAGCCGTGTACAGGAGTTACTGTACCTCGACCATGATAAGCGATTGACTTTTGCTCTCACCTTTCTTGCCAGAATGGAGGTGGATGATGCTTGGCCGTGGAAAATCTTATGGGGAGACGAGGCCCACTTTTACCTGCATGGAACTGTGAATACCCAGAACTGCCGAATTTGGGATGACAAATCACCACATGCAGTCACAGAAATTCCCTTACATTTACCAAAGGTAACTGTTTGGTGTGGGTTCACAGCGGAATTTATCGTAGGTCCATCGTAGCGCCAAATATTCCCCTAGCGGTGACTTTTGGAACTAATTTATTTTTTCGCGGAATCCTTCGTCCCCCGTCTTGTTTAATCTTCCTACAAAATGTGGCGTCATTCTCGCAAATAGATCGCGCTACAGAACACTGTGAGCACTGTCAGTTTAATTATGGCCACCCGGTATATATACTAGCTGAAGTACCCGGCGTTGCCCGGAATTTTAAGAAGGTTTGTTAACCAAAATCAATTTAAAAACTTAACACAGTATAAATTACATAGCCAAAAAAAAAGCATGTGAAATGTTATACATATCTCAGTATTGTGGTAGATGCGGTCTTTCATCATTGTACCACTAAAAGCTGTAAAGAAAAAATGTCAAATTGTGGAATGTTTGTTAACCAAAATCAATTTATAAACTTAACACAGTATAAATTACATAGCCCCCCGCCAAAAAAAAAGTGAAATGTTATACATATCTCAGTATTTTGTAGATGCAGTCTTTCATCATTGTACCACTAAAAGCTGTAAAGAAAAAATGTCAAATTGTGGAATGTTTGTTAACCAAAATCAATTTAAAAACTTAACACAGTATAAATTACATAGCCAAAAAAAAAAACATGTGAAATGTTATACATATCTCAGTATTTTAGTAAATGCAGTCTTTCATCACTGTACCACTAAAAGCTGTAAAGTAAAAATGTCAAATTGTGGAATGTTTGTTAACCAAAATCAATTTAAAAACTTAACACAGTATAAATTACATAGCCCAAAAAAAAAGCATGTGAAATGTTATACATATCTCAGTATATTGGTAGATGCAGTCTTTCATCATTGTACCACTAAAAGCTGTAAAGTAAAAATGTCAAATTGTGGAATGTTTGTTAACCAAAATCAATTTAAAATCTAAACAATTTACTAAGATTTAACCTTCAATCTTTGGAGCAAAAGAAGCTGATAAGTAAAACATAAAATATACATACATTTATAATAAACCACTAAAAGCTGAAAAGGAAAAATGTCAAATTGTGTTTTGGAAAGTAAAGCTGAAAAGGAAAAATGTAAATTTGTCGAATGTTTGTTAACCAAAATCAATTTAAAAACTAAACACAGTATAAATAACATAGAAAAATAAGCAAGTGAAATGTTATACACCCAAATAATAATAAAAAAATCCAATATAAAAATATATAAATTTATAATTAACTCCTCAGAATTCATCTAGATTTAACCTTTCATCTTTGGAGCAAAAGAAGCTGAAAAGTAAAACATAACATATATACATTTATAATAAACCACTAAAAGCTGAAAAGGAAAAAATGTCAAATTGTGTCATGGAAAGTTAAGAGTTTTAAAAAGTAAAGCTGAAAAGTAAAAATGTCATTTTGTCGAATGTTTGTTAAACAAAATTGATTAAAAAAGTATACACAACATAAATAACATTAAAAAGAACATGTGAAATGTTATACACATCTCAGAATTTTAGTAGATTCAGCCTTTCATTTTTCAAGATTAAATTAAAAATGTCAAATTGTCTAATGTTTGTTAACAAAAATTAATTTAAAAACTAAACACAGTATAAATAACATAGATTTAATAACAGTATAAATATCATAAAATATATACATTTATAATAAATCACTAAAAGCTTAAAAGTAAAAATGTCTAATTGTCCATATAAATACCTCCATAAATGCAGGATTCTGTAGCCAAAAAAATATATAAATAAAGTATTAAAGTATTGGTTAAAGGCACTGACTGATGAAAAAATTAACAGAAATCTGCAGTTTGGGCTACACGCACCATAAATGCAAGATTCTTTACAATAATAGAAACATCCTGTCCTTATTAAACTCCATATAAATCTCTGTTCAATTAAACTGATCCAAATATTATCTCAAGTACCTTCATAAACTGTTTCTCGTTTCTTGATTCGGGGTTCAATATGAATGTTTGTTAACCAAAGTCAACTTAAAAACTAAACACAGTATAAATAACATAGGAAAAAAAAACATGTGAAATGTTAGACACATCTCAGAATTTAGATAGATTCAGCCTTTCATCACTAAAAGCTGAAAAGTAAAAATGTCAAATTGTCTTTTGCCTTGTGAACTCTGCATGAAAAATTAAACACAGTATAAATAACATAGTATAAAAAAGGGATGGGAAATGTCATACACATCAATACTAAAAAACAACGAATAAATTTTGGTTCTAATTTGACTCTTAGTGTGCTTCAAAATAGTTGAAACTCTTGAAAATAGTTGTTCTCAGATGTACGTGCTTCCAAACGTTGATGACCAGAATAACGCTTAACTATGCAGTGAAGGATATTTATATCTGGGCAGGTATGATTTATGAGTACAACAAAGAGACTCGATTGAATTTCTCTTTAAGTTAGATGTCAGATTGCAACTCTATGCATTCCATTTGACAATTTGCTAGCATTATATCTATATCGACTGTAAATAGAGTAGAAAACATGCAAAAAAAAAATTGTTTATTTTTCCCAAAGTCCTGAAATCAATTTTAAATTCTTGTACTAAATCGGAAAGTAGGGCTGCGTATTTTGTAACATTTTTAGGATTGTGCTTGGTGAGCGTCTCGAAACGCAAAAAAATTTTTAACATTTAATTTGGCTTGCCATAATTTCAACTTCATGGATTTTGCTCTGAAGTAAAATCCATGAAGTGACGGGTGTTTAAGTCATTTAAATGGGCATTCAGATCTATCAAAATCTGCAAGCCAGTTATCATAAAGTTCTGGCACAGATTACTTTTCAATGTCATAAACAATTTGATATCATCAAGTAGGCTATAAAACCTTTTTAATATTTTCTCCACTGAGCTACCTTATTTCTTAAAAGTATTGCCATATTCAGCATCCAAGCTTTTAAGAAATTCCTGAAACTGGCTATGAATAAATCCCCAATCCTTCATAAAATTGACCATTTTGAAGATGATTTGCAGAACATGGTCCATTTTTTTTCTTTTCCGCATTGCTTTTTATATCAAGGTAGGCTATTAATTTTTTTAATGAAAGAAATTAAAAAACATGAGATTAAACACAGTGATTAAAAAACATGAGATAGTGAAGTGGAATTTGAACTATCTGTCATATTTTGTTTAATTTAGTTACTTTATTTGAATATTCTTTCTTTTTATGCTCCTGTCTACAATTCTTTGCAATATTTCTGCGATATAATTGTAGTTTTTTATTTTGGGCTGTTTTTATAAGGAAAGGAATGACGAATTGGGGAAAATTTTCATATTAGAACATAAAATTGCGTGTATTATTTTTGCATTTTAAAATTTTCTCTTAGATTGTAGGCCATTCTGAAGATAACTGTCATATGTATCATGTGTAAGAAGGAAATTAAAATATTAGCATTAGGATTTTGTGGAGAGTGATAGGCGTTTTAGCTAAATTTCAGATTAATATTCTACGTTCGGAGTCAATTTTTCAAAAAAAAAAATTTTTTAAAGATTTTTTTGGTTTTTTAGGGTAAAATAGCACTACTTTATTTGAATATTCTTTTTATTTATGCTTCTGTCCACAACTCTTAGCAATATTTCTGTGATATAATTGTAGTTTTTTTTATTTTGGGATTTTTTATAAGGAAAGGAATTACGAATCGGGGAAAATTTTCATATTAGAACATAAAATTGCGTGTATTATTTTTGCATTTTAAAATTTTCTCTTAGATTGTAGGCCATTTTGAAGATAACTGTCATATGTATCATATGTGAGAAGGAAATTAAAATATTAGCATTAGAATTTTGTGGAGAGTGATAGGCGTTTTAGCTAAATTTCAATAAAAATTACTTCAAATTGACCAATTTATAAAAAAAGTATGCTATTTACAGGTAAGTTTTTGTTCCTTTTTTTAATTTTTAAGTTCTATTTTACCATAAAACACCAAAAAAACCTTTAAAAAATCATTTTTTAAAACAAACAAATTGAATAGCTAAACACATAGTTAACCGTAAATACATCGCAAAACTGTGCTTAAGTTTAGACCGATTATTTTTAGTTAAGATATACTAATTTTTATGCTTTTAACAGTACATCGTGAATTATAAAATTAAGAACAATATAAAATACAGTATACTAAACATTCTGAAGTACAAACACAATATGTAAAATACCTAATAACCAAATTTCAGAAAGTAAATAATCACATAGGGGTTTCAACAGTAAAGAGTTCAACGGTAATCCGTATATTGAAAATTAACCAAGTAAAAAAGGATTAATTAAAATAAAATAAAAGGAGTAATGTAAGAAAAATTAACTTTAAATAACACCAAACAACTACTAATTAACAATATTCAATGCGTTTATTTACCTTGTAACATCCAGGTGCGCATGCGCAGTTTTTATGAATGATTGATTCCAACGGCTTGAGATGAAATATTATTTAAAAACTGTATTTATATATAAGCATTTTAAAGCTTCCAAACTTATATTAGAATTATATCCAGGCTTCAAAACATAAGTATACGAAATTTCAATTAGATTCGTCAAGAAATGTAGATTTGTATACGTTACATACATACATACATACATAGAGACACTCTGCTTTATTTATATAGATATATACAAACACAACGCGACAAAAAAACAACAAATAGCATTCGTGGCTATGCGCTAGAGCAGCCATTAACCACAAAGCACGAATACATCATTTATCTAAAGTTTGCAAATACTATATCCATATGCTATATATATATATATATGTCAGAGATTTTGTAAGACGTTAAACTTTAAGGGGTCACAAAGGGGGTTTTTTATACGGAAAGTCTGAATTAAAACGTTAAATAAAGCAACGCGGGAAGGAAATCGAAAAACAGCGTGGAGAATTACAAGCCCAATCGCGGGTGTTGACATCAGAGAGTTATTTTTAGAGTTTAGACATAGTTTCGCTCGAAAATTAAATGCAGACTAAGCAAAAAAACATTGTGGAATCTTCGGTGCGACGCAATCAGATTTTACTCTAGTCGGGCTTGACACAAAGAAATGACTTTAGGGATGATGTAGACTTCGACAAGCAAAGTTCGCTGGCTGGCGGCCTAAGAAATTGAATGGAACGGAAGTAGATAGATATGAACGGAATAGGGATTTTAATTCATCGAAATTAAGCGTTAGTATTAATAAACGAAACTATAGGGTTTAATAATGGAGTCGAGAAAGTTTTATGTGAAGTTAATAAAGATATTTTTGAAAATTAAAAAAGGACTGTTTATTTCAACTCGCATCATGATAAATGACTGCACCTTGAAAGATTAAGATTCCGACCCATCGACTGCAACAACATAATTACAAGATAAAAAGACTTTTTATATACCATGTTTTTAAATTTTCTGTTGAATCATATAAACTTGACAATTCTATGTATTAATAAATACTTTTTTTAAATTTTTTGATGAATTATCCCATCAACTTGAAAGAAAATGATGAAATGCATAATTAAGAGAGCAATTATAAGAAATTTTCAAACATTTATTTATTGAATAACATATATAAACACATTACCCGAATAATTTCGCTATTTCGTTAATAGGTTCAATATTACGTTAATAGATGGCGCTTGTAGCGCAGTTACTTTTGGCTCCAGACGCTACTCGTATTTTTACTAATGGATTTTAAAATATGGAATAAAGATGGCTAAAAGTATTAAAATAATGCATTGTCATCGTGTTCTGTGCTATTCTAAAAGTTTCAAATGTTTAGCTAGTCGGGAAGTTAGTTAAAAATCGATTGCAAGATTTATACCAGACAAACACACACACAGACAAGAAAGCAAGTTAATAAAAATATGGTTAAAAATGGACTAAGCTGGTGAACTGGATGCTTTGGGAAGGGCGTGAAGAAACGTGCGTGTCATATATATATAATAAACAGTTGACAAATAGTATTCTAATATAACAACAGGCCAACCGGAGAGAAGTAGTCACTACGTTCTATGGTTCAAAGTAGATATTGCATAGAAAATAGACCATAGCGAAAGTGGAAGGTGATTGGTTAGTAGTGAGATTCTAATATAAATTATTTGTTTCCATTTATAACCCCATATCCATAGTTAAAGTTTGTGGTAATTATAGCGAGCATGTTTTTCAGGAGTTCTAGAGTAAACGCGGGAAAAAGTAAAATATGTTTCTAAAAATAGAAAATTGATTTTTATTATAAATAATGCAAATATTTTGTGAAATATTTATTATATATCTATGTAATCAAGCATTGTTATCAACTGAGAATTATACATTATTTCGAACAGTAGATATAATTTTTTAACATTCATTAGTGAATACTCAGTATTTTTATGAATAATTACTCCACGTTGAAACAGTCTAGTTTGTTTTTTCGCAGTTCTGTACAGCTAAAACGGCGCACAACAGCATCAAATTTACAGAAGGGAAAAAAAACAACCTCCTGAAACGATAAGAAATCATTGATGGAAATCCAAACAGTTTTCGAAGGAAATACTGAAAATGAACTTGGGATCAAACCTCCTTCAAACTTGTTTGAATCTTCCATTGTAATATTTGGTAAATTCAAATTAACGAAAATTTTTTACACTGATTTCAATAAGTTTTTTTTCAGGACATGCATTTTAATTCAAACTAACTGAAAGTACAAATTATTGCATTACTTCTCTTATGGAGAAACGAAAAGGCAGAATTGTTTTTTTCCCAAATAAGTATGACGATAACCCACGCCCATTTACTTAGCGTCTTGCAAACTTAATTGTTATTCTCCTGAAATAACATTAGATTGTTTTCTCTCAGCAATGAAATGTATTAAGTCCATTAATTGTGGGGAATGTAACCATTTTTATTATCGAATGCAAGCATCGATGTGTAAATCGGTTTCCACGGCAACTAGTCAAACAAGAATGCGAAGAATGGGAAGAAATGCCAACCCACCAAATAACATTACACTAGATCGGAATGACAGTAATGAACTGCAAAAGGAAGTGCAAAATGTTAAGAGAAAATGTTTGATATTGAATACGTAGTGCGCTTATTTTTAATTAAAACCGAGGTTGAGGAATCTCGGTATCGATTTTAATCTTTAGTGAGAGGTTAGAGTCACAACCCCTATCTTTATAATAATGTCTTATTTCTTGCATAATTACGAACCGTAACCGTAACTTCTGTATTATTTAGGTCACCTCTTAGTGGTAATTTTGTTTTAAGACATCCCTATAATTATAGAATGAAATGCATATCCTATGAATTATCGGTTTTTCATTTTCGTAAGCATATTAAAATACTTTATACAGTAACCGACGCTTATAGTGATCACTGGTTAGACGAATCAACCGTTTATAAGAATCAATTTTTCGAAAACAAAAACAAATGTATTATTTCCATGTTAAAATTTTCGCTTTAAAGAATCAATCCACCGGTTTTAAGAATCAGATTACACTTTTCGCTTTACTTTTATTTTTCCAAAAAAGCCACTTAAACCCTCAAAAGGCACGAAGTTCTTTCATTTTTTTAAAGAAAGATTGATAAGATGAGATGGAATATAGTCATAAAATTCATCCCTTTCTTTGTTAAACATAACATAATAGTTTCAACTTATACGCCTTAGCACAACACTGTCCTATTAGCTGGACCCGGGGGCATCTTTATCCGTCCGAGTCTGATTTCACTTTTCTCCACTGACAAACAAAAATAGGGACTCTTTTTTTCCCACCTCCCACATCCTGGTTGCGGCTTCCTGGACCCGAAAACACATAAATCTTCGGCGAAGTGTCCACTATCATTCAGGCAAACGTGACATTAGTAGGTTCAGCACGTTATCAAACCGAGAAACGTAAGCTAGAAGGTGAATCTTCGTCTGAGACTATAAGTATTGAAAGAGGTATAAACAGCCTCCTGAAAACTTCATTACGCCAAACTACCGTAGAAAACTTTTTCTTGCTCCTTTCCTGTAGTTGAAATGTTAAACTGTTAAGCAGGTATGTTGTAACTTGTAGCAAATATTGGATTTTTTTCTTCTCTTACTATAATCATGTCTATCTACTTATAGGTGTAAAAATTAAGTTGTATTTTTATAACTATAAAAAATAATTTTAATAAAAGATAATGTAAATTAAAGAGTATTTTATGGTAAATTATCTAATATATGTATATATAGGTGTGTGTGTGTGCCTGTCCAAAAACCTAAATTTCGGCTATAAGAATCAACCGCTTCTGTTGCCGTTTTGTCTCAGTCTTTTCTAAGCGATTGTAATTAGTATTTTGGTGTTGGGATGTGATTAAAAACTTATAAATGAAAAAAAGTACTTTGTATTTCGTCTACAATACATTTCATCGCTTTATTTTCAGCAAATGACCTACAGCAAAAACAGTTGTTAATATCGACAAGGATGTGTGTAATATGTCAAGAGAAAATGTTTGATGTTTAATATGTAGTAGTAGTTTAGCAATAGTGTATAATGTAATGTCAAAGCAACCGACAATGGCGGAGGTGCCAAATGTATGTAAATCGGTAAACTAAAAGAGTTATTCAATCCAACCCAGCACCGACTGCCATGTAACCAATGTGGGTAAGTAAATAAATGAAGCTTAACATGAACGAAACATTCTTACTTCCAGTCTTCTTGTAGTATGGTGTCACCGCAGTGCGAGGTATTCCAAATCATAACTAATTAAAATCAAAATACATTTCACTTGTAGCTATTTATTCCAATTTTCACGTCCAGTAAATGTGGAGTAGAACAAAACGTTGCAAGATGGCAGCGATTCACTCAGCGGCATCGACGAAGGGAGAACTGGTCACAAAATAAATAACAAATACGTTTAGAAGCAATTACTTGAATTCACAATGGGAGGAGCTGCCTTGTGCAAAGCCCTCTCTAAAATATTTCTTGTTGAAAACCATAAAGCTTGAGAAGCCGCTTCTTAAAATTTGGCTTTAAATTACACGAAAAAGAAACATGATAGTTGTTAAAGTTATTGACCATAGGACCATAGGAAATGGGTCGCAACTGCAATTCCTGGGCCACGCCCTCAATTGCAGACTTTCAGATAATAAGCAGAGGGGAACCAATTGAAACAGAGTATAGGAAAGGTGTGCAATGATTGGGACGCTGCTAATCCGTGAGTTCATAGTATAAGAAAAAGTGAGTAAGCATCTTGCAGGGCAGTAGAAAAGAGGGTCTACATACGATGCAAAGATGAATAAAATTAAAAGAGACAGTTTAAGGATAGAAATACATTTTTATTTGTTTTTATAAAATTTTTTGTTGTTTTAAGTTGAAAGTTATTGAAACAAAATTCTAAAAACTTATACCTTTGCCACTTCAGAAAAGTGAAAAACCCACCCAAGTGAAACACTGCCATCTGTTGGTGAACACAAATAAAACATATAAAAATTAACAATAAAATAGTCTTTTAATTCCAAACAATGTGTAATGCCTTTATTTTTAATTTAGACTCAACCTAACTAACTAATTAAAGTTACTAACACTGAGATAAACTCATCATTGATATGAGTTTTAAATATATGGCAAAAACATGCAATATATACTGTATAGTCTAATTTCTTGCATAGTGTTAAAAATAGTTACCCTAAGGTTGCTGTGTACTAAAAACCACTTTTGGATTCGCTCACCTCAATGTTAACCTATGGAGAAAATATGTCTACTATTTACAGCTACATAAATGCTGATAATCCAATAAAAATGGCATTTTTAGGTAGCATGAATACCTTGCAACAGGAGTCATTTTATAAATTTCGTCCAGCAAAGGAATTTATGAGCGTTAAAACACATCATACCAAATTGTTCCTCCGAATAATTTAAATTCAAAAAATATTATTTGCATTAAAAAATGCCGCAGGGTCTATTACGTAGTATAATTCTTTTTAATCTTTTAAATCCAAGCGGACAATCCTTGGACAAATTTTATTCATAGGTTTACATTGAGGTGAGCGAATCCAATAGGGTTAGTACACAGAAGCCTTAACTATGTTGATATTATTCATGTTGCTTCTCCGTTGTAATTTTGTTTTAAAACATCTCAAGGCTTGTAGAATGAAACCTATATCCCGTCATATATTTCTGCTTTTTGTAATTATATCAAAGTCCCAAACATCTTCTAATTCTTTTTCCACTTTGTCTCTGCACTCTCAAAAAGATTATAGTTATTTTAATATTGGACTGTGACTGAAAACTCAAAAATAAAAGTGGTTTTTATCACCACTCTCCAAAAATGAATTTCATCGTTTTTCTTTCAACCTATAGCCAAAAACAGACTTGGATAGTGATAAGAATGTGTAAAACATGTTACAGGAAAGGTTTGAAGTTAAATACATTATACACTTATTTTTTATAAAAACCTAGGTTGAGGAACGACAGCATTGATAACAGTTTTAAATACTTTGGAAAATGCATCCGTACCAATTTGCACTGCGAAGACTTATTTCTTGCATAATTCTGTTAAAAATAGGTACCTAAAATTTGGATACATAATTTATGTTGCTTTTCACTTGTGATTTTGTTTTAAAACATTCCTGTGACTGTAGAATGAAAGTTATATTCCGTCATATATATATATATATATATATATATATATATATATATATATATATATATATATATATATATATATATATAGGGTGAGTCTAAATTGTTTTTACAAAATAAGAGGGGTGATAGCACCCATCCAGACGAGCAATAATTAAAACGGAACATAGGATCGCATTCCACTTTGAGAGGCAGAATAGAGTAAAGTCGAAACGCGTCGAGCATGAACAAGTCATCGCCTTTGACATTGTCCCTGCCTACGTAGAATATCTCCTAAACAAGATGGCCTTGTCGGCAGCGCACTGGCGTCCAGTGCAGAGGTTCCGGTTTCGAATCTCGGAGTAAGCACGGATGTTCGTAGTGGTTCGGAATCCACTTTAAGCAGTAGGTACCGGTCTAATCGACCTCGTGTGCTGACATGACCGTAGTGCGACAAGCCAAACCAAACCGTAAGCAAATTTCCAGTGAGAAGAAGCAGCACGGCAGGTTCCGTAGAAAGTCAATCACATGAAACGTTGTCCATTAAATACGCCACAACATCAACGCTTTTAAAGTATTACCTTGATAGCATCGTCCGAAACGTTTCGTGAAGGTAATGACGGAGTACACGTACGAGGAATTGGCAGATATGTAGTATTTCACATAAGGCGAAGCAAAAGGGGATGGACGCGAAACACGAAGATTGTACGAGCTGCAGTTTCCAACGCGTCGTATTCCAAGTCACCCTACCTTCGCCAGTGTGGATCGGCGACTGCGAGAAACCGGTTCGTTTGCCATCTCAAACAGCAATGATAGATGCGAAGCACGAAGATTGTACGAGCAGCAGTTTCCAACGCGTCGTATTCCAAGTCACCCTACCTTCGCCAGTGTGGATCGGCGACTGCGAGAAACCGGTTCGTTTGCCATCTCAAACAGCAATGATGGATGCGAAGCACGAAGATTGTACAAGCAGCAGTTTCCAACGCGTCGTATTCCAAGTCACCCTACCTTCGCCAGTGTGGATCGGCGACTGCGAGAAACCGGTTCATTTGCGATCTCAAACAGCAATGATGGATGCGAAGCATGAAGATTGTACGAGCAGCAGTTTCCAACGCGTCGTATTCCAAGTCACCCTACCTTCGCCAGTGTGGATCGGCGACTGCGAGAAACCGGTTCGTTTGCCATCTCAAACAGCAATGATGGATGCGAAGCACGAAGATTGTACAAGCAGCAGTTTCCAACGCGTCGTATTCCAAGTCACCCTACCTTCGCCAGTGTGGATCGGCGACTGCGAGAAACCGGTTCATTTGCGATCTCAAACAGCAATGATGGATGCGAAGCATGAAGATTGTACGAGCAGCAGTTTCCAACGCGTCGTATTCCAAGTCACCCTACCTTCGCCAGTGTGGATCGGCGACTGCGAGAAACCGGTTCGTTTGCCATCTCAAACAGCAATGATGGATGCAAAGCACGAAGATTGTACGAGCAGCAGTTTCCAACGCGTCGTATTCCAAGTCACTCTACCTTCGCCAGTGTGGATCGGCGACTGCGAGAAACCGGTTCGTTCTCCATCTCAAACAGCAATGATGGATGCGAAGCACGAAGATTGTACGAGCAGCAGTTTCCAACGCGTCGTATTCCAAGTCACCCTACCCAAGTCTACCTTCGCCAGTGTGGATCGGCGACTGCGAGAAACCGGTTCGTTTGCCATCTCAAACAGCAATGATGGATGCGAAGCACGAAGATTGTACAAGCAGCAGTTTCCAACGCGTCGTATTCCAAGTCACCCTACCCAAGTCTACCTTCGCCAGTGTGGATCGGCGACTGCGAGAAACCGGTTCGTTTGCCATCTCAAACAGCAATGATGGATGCGAAGCACGAAGATTGTACGAGCAGCAGTTTCCAACGCGTCGTATTCCAAGTCACCCTACCCAAGTCTACCTTCGCCAGTGTGGATCGGCGACTGCGAGAAACCGGTTCGTTTGCCATCTCAAACAGCAATGATGGATGCGAAGCACGAAGATTGTACAAGCAGCAGTTTCCAACGCGTCGTATTCCAAGTCACCCTACCCAAGTCTACCTTCGCCAGTGTGGATCGGCGACTGCGAGAAACCGGTTCGTTTGCCATCTCAAACAGCAATGATGGATGCGAAGCACGAAGATTGTACAAGCAGCAGTTTCCAACGCGTCGTATTCCAAGTCACCCTACCCAAGTCTACCTTCGCCAGTGTGGATCGGCGACTGCGAGAAACCGGTTCGTTTGCCATCTCAAACAGCAATGATGGATGCGAAGCACGAAGATTGTACGATTAGCAGTTTCCAATGCGTCGTATTCCAAGTCACCCTACCTTCGCCAGTGTGGATCGGCGACTGCGAGAAACCGGTTCGTTTGCCATCTCAAACAGCAATGATGGATGCGAAGCACGAAGATTGTACGAGCAGCAGTTTCCAACGCGTCGTATTCCAAGTCACCCTACCTTCGCCAGTGTGGATCGGCGTCTGCGAGAATCCGGTTCGTTTGCCATCTCAAACAGCAATGATGGATGCGAAACACGAAGATTGTACGAGCAGCAGTTTTCAACGCGTCGTATTCCAAGTCACGCTACCTTCGCCAGTGTGGATCGGCGACTGCGAGAAACCGGTTCATTTGACATCTCAAACAGCAATGATGGATACGAAGCACGAAGATTGTACGAGCAGCAGTTTCCAACGCGTCGTATTCCAAGTCACCCTACCTTCGCCAGTGTGGATCGGCGACTGCGAGAAACCGGTTCGTTTGCCATCTCAAACAGCAATGATGGATGCGAAGCACGAAGATTGTACGAGCAGGAGTTTCCAACGCGTCGTATTCCAAGTCACCCTACCTTCGCCAGTGTGGATCGGCGACTGCGAGAAAAGAGGTTCGTTTGCCATCTCAAACAGCAATGATGGATGCGAAGCACATAGATTGTACGAGCAGCAGTTTCCAACGCGTCGTATTCCAAGTCACTCTACCTTCGCCAGTGTGGATCGGCGACTGCGAGAAACCGGTTCGTTTGCGATCTCAAACAGCAATGATGGATGCGAAGCATGAAGATTGTACGAGCAGCAGTTTCCAACGCGTCGTATTCCAAGTCTACCTACCCAAGTCTACCTTCGCCAGTGTGGATCGGCGACTGCGAGAAACCGGTTCGTTTGCCATCTCAAACAGCAATGATGGATGCGAAGCACGAAGATTGTACGATTAGCAGTTTCCAATGCGTCGTATTCCAAGTCACCCTACCTTCGCCAGTGTGGATCGGCGACTGCGAGAAACCGGTTCGTTTGCCATCTCAAACAGCAATGATGGATGCGAAGCACGAAGATTGTACGAGCAGCAGTTTCCAACGCGTCGTATTCCAAGTCACCCTACCTTCGCCAGTGTGGATCGGCGTCTGCGAGAATCCGGTTCGTTTGCCATCTCAAACAGCAATGATGGATGCGAAACACGAAGATTGTACGAGCAGCAGTTTTCAACGCGTCGTATTCCAAGTCACGCTACCTTCGCCAGTGTGGATCGGCGACTGCGAGAAACCGGTTCATTTGACATCTCAAACAGCAATGATGGATACGAAGCACGAAGATTGTACGAGCAGCAGTTTCCAACGCGTCGTATTCCAAGTCACCCTACCTTCGCCAGTGTGGATCGGCGACTGCGAGAAACCGGTTCGTTTGCCATCTCAAACAGCAATGATGGATGCGAAGCACGAAGATTGTACGAGCAGGAGTTTCCAACGCGTCGTATTCCAAGTCACCCTACCTTCGCCAGTGTGGATCGGCGACTGCGAGAAAAGAGGTTCGTTTGCCATCTCAAACAGCAATGATGGATGCGAAGCACATAGATTGTACGAGCAGCAGTTTCCAACGCGTCGTATTCCAAGTCACTCTACCTTCGCCAGTGTGGATCGGCGACTGCGAGAAACCGGTTCGTTTGCGATCTCAAACAGCAATGATGGATGCGAAGCATGAAGATTGTACGAGCAGCAGTTTCCAACGCGTCGTATTCCAAGTCACCCTACCTTCGCCAGTGTGGATCGGCCACTGCGAGAAACCGGTTCGTTCTCCATCTCAAACAGCAATGATGGATGCGAAGCACGAAGATTGTACGAGCAGCAGTTTCCAACGCGTCGTATTCCAAGTCACCCTACCTTCGCCAGTGTGGATCGGCGACTGCGAGAAACCGGTTCGTTTGCCATCTCAAACAGCAATGATGGATGCGAAGCACGAAGATTGTACAAGCAGCAGTTTCCAACGCGTCGTATTCCAAGTCACCCTACCCAAGTCTACCTTCGCCAGTGTGGATCGGCGACTGCGAGAAACCGGTTCGTTTGCCATCTCAAACAGCAATGATGGATGCGAAGCACGAAGATTGTACGAGCAGCAGTTTCCAACGCGTCGTATTCCAAGTCACCCTACCTTCGCCAGTGTGGATCGGCGTCTGCGAGAATCCGGTTCGTTTGCCATCTCAAACAGCAATGATGGATGCGAAACACGAAGATTGTACGAGCAGCAGTTTCCAACGCGTCGTATTCCAAGTCACCCTACCTTCGCCAGTGTGGATCGGCGACTGCGAGAAACCGGTTCGTTTGCCATCTCAAACAGCAATGATGGATGCGAAGCACGAAGATTGTACGAGCAGGAGTTTCCAACGCGTCGTATTCCAAGTCACCCTACCTTCGCCAGTGTGGATCGGCGACTGCGAGAAACCGGTTCGTTCTCCATCTCAAACAGCAATGATGGATGCGAAGCACGAAGATTGTACGAGCAGCAGTTTCCAACGCGTCGTATTCCAAGTCACCCTACCTTCGCCAGTGTGGATCGGCGACTGCGAGAAACCGGTTCGTTTGCCATCTCAAACAGCAATGATGGATGCGAAGCACGAAGATTGTACAAGCAGCAGTTTCCAACGCGTCGTATTCCATGTCACCCTACCCAAGTCTACCTTCGCCAGTGTGGATCGGCGACTGCGAGAAACCGGTTCGTTTGCCATCTCAAACAGCAATGATGGATGCGAAGCACGAAGATTGTACGATTAGCAGTTTCCAATGCGTCGTATTCCAAGTCACCCTACCTTCGCCAGTGTGGATCGGCGACTGCGAGAAACCGGTTCGTTTGCCATCTCAAACAGCAATGATGGATTCGAAGCACGAAGATTGTACGAGCAGCAGTTTCCAACGCGTCGTATTCCAAGTCACCCTACCTTCGCCAGTGTGGATCGGCGTCTGCGAGAATCCGGTTCGTTTGCCATCTCAAACAGCAATGATGGATACGAAGCACGAAGATTGTACGAGCAGCAGTTTCCAACGCGTCGTATTCCAAGTCACCCTACCTTCGCCAGTGTGGATCGGCGACTGCGAGAAACCGGTTCGTTTGCCATCTCAAACAGCAATGATGGATGCGAAGCACGAAGATTGTACGAGCAGCAGTTTCCAACGCGTCGTATTCCAAGTCACCCTACCTTCGCCAGTGTGGATCGGCGACTGCGAGAAACCGGTTCGTTTGCCATCTCAAACAGCAATGATGGATGCGAAGCACGAAGATTGTACAAGCAGCAGTTTCCAACGCGTCGTATTCCAAGTCACCCTACCCAAGTCTACCTTCGCCAGTGTGGATCGGCGACTGCGAGAAACCGGTTCGTTTGCCATCTCAAACAGCAATGATGGATGCGAAGCACGAAGATTGTACGATTAGCAGTTTCCAATGCGTCGTATTCCAAGTCACCCTACCTTCGCCAGTGTGGATCGGCGACTGCGAGAAACCGGTTCGTTTGCCATCTCAAACAGCAATGATGGATGCGAAGCACGAAGATTGTACGAGCAGCAGTTTCCAACGCGTCGTATTCCAAGTCACCCTACCTTCGCCAGTGTGGATCGGCGTCTGCGAGAATCCGGTTCGTTTGCCATCTCAAACAGCAATGATGGATACGAAGCACGAAGATTGTACGAGCAGCAATTTCCAATGCGTCGTATTCCAAGTCACCCTACCTTCGCCAGTGTGGATCGGCGACTGCGAGAAACCGGTTCGTTTGCCATCTCAAACAGCAATGATGGATGCGAAGCACGAAGATTGTACGAGCAGGAGTTTCCAACGCGTCGTATTCCAAGTCACCCTACCTTCGCCAGTGTGGATCGGCGACTGCGAGAAAAGAGGTTCGTTTGCCATCTCAAACAGCAATGATGGATGCGAAGCACATAGATTGTACGAGCAGCAGTTTCCAACGCGTCGTATTCCAAGTCACTCTACCTTCGCCAGTGTGGATCGGCGACTGCGAGAAACCGGTTCGTTTGCGATCTCAAACAGCAATGATGGATGCGAAGCATGAAGATTGTACGAGCAGCAGTTTCCAACGCGTCGTATTCCAAGTCACCCTACCTTCGCCAGTGTGGATTGGCCACTGCGAGAAACCGGTTCGTTCTCCATCTCAAACAGCAATGATGGATGCGAAGCACGAAGATTGTACGAGCAGCAGTTTCCAACGCGTCGTATTCCAAGTCACCCTACCTTCGCCAGTGTGGATCGGCGACTGCGAGAAACCGGTTCGTTTGCCATCTCAAACAGCAATGATGGATGCGAAGCACGAAGATTGTACAAGCAGCAGTTTCCAACGCGTCGTATTCCAAGTCACCCTACCCAAGTCTACCTTCGCCAGTGTGGATCGGCGACTGCGAGAAACCGGTTCGTTTGCCATCTCAAACAGCAATGATGGATGCGAAGCACGAAGATTGTACGATTAGCAGTTTCCAATGCGTCGTATTCCAAGTCACCCTACCTTCGCCAGTGTGGATCGGCGACTGCGAGAAACCGGTTCGTTTGCCATCTCAAACAGCAATGATGGATGCGAAGCACGAAGATTGTACGAGCAGCAGTTTCCAACGCGTCGTATTCCAAGTCACCCTACCTTCGCCAGTGTGGATCGGCGACTGCGAGAATCCGGTTCGTTTGCCATCTCAAACAGCAATGATGGATGCGAAACACGAAGATTGTACGAGCAGCAGTTTTCAACGCGTCGTATTCCAAGTCACGCTACCTTCGCCAGTGTGGATCGGCGACTGCGAGAAACCGGTTCATTTGACATCTCAAACAGCAATGATGGATACGAAGCACGAAGATTGTACGAGCAGCAGTTTCCAACGCGTCGTATTCCAAGTCACCCTACCTTCGCCAGTGTGGATCGGCGTCTGCGAGAATCCGGTTCGTTTGCCATCTCAAACAGCAATGATGGATGCGAAACACGAAGATTGTACGAGCAGCAGTTTTCAACGCGTCGTATTCCAAGTCACGCTACCTTCGCCAGTGTGGATCGGCGACTGCGAGAAACCGGTTCATTTGACATCTCAAACAGCAATGATGGATACGAAGCACGAAGATTGTACGAGCAGCAGTTTCCAACGCGTCGTATTCCAAGTCACCCTACCTTCGCCAGTGTGGATCGGCGACTGCGAGAAACCGGTTCGTTTGCCATCTCAAACAGCAATGATGGATGCGAAGCACGAAGATTGTACGAGCAGGAGTTTCCAACGCGTCGTATTCCAAGTCACCCTACCTTCGCCAGTGTGGATCGGCGACTGCGAGAAACCGGTTCGTTTGCCATCTCAAACAGCAATGATGGATGCGAAGCACGAAGATTGTACGAGCAGCAGTTTCCAACGCGTCGTATTCCAAGTCATCCTACCTTCGGCAGTGTGGATCGGCGACTGCGAGAAACCGGTTCGTTTGCCATCTCAAACAGCAATGCAGGACGTGCGCGAAATGTAAAAACGCCAGAAATGGAAGATCGAGTCTTGGCGAGAATTGCAGAAGCTCCTTCCACAAGTACGCGAACGGTGGCATACGAAATGGGTATTTCCCAGAAAGTGGCGTGGGGTATTTTACACGAGGAACGCATGCACCCCTACCACGGGCAAGAGGTGCAATGTTTACACCAAGATGATAAACCCCGCCGGGCAGACTTTGTGCAGTGGGTGCCCGGGATTAGGAATAACGATCCACGATTTCCTGAATTAGTATTATTTTGTTATGGGGGAACATTCATCAGAGAAGGCATTTTCAACCTGCGCAATGAAAAAGTTTGGTCTGACACCAATCCCTACTGCACTACCCTTCGTAAACACCAGCAGAAATTTTCTTCAAACATCTGGGCAGGTATACTTGGTGATTACGTGGTAGGCCCTTACATCTTGCCAAACCGTTTGACCGGCGCAACATACCGTATCTTCTTCGAACAAGTCCTTCGCTGTTTCTTGCATGCCGTTCAGCTCTCCATCCAGAGAGACTTGTGGATGATGCACGACGGAGCCCCAGCACACTTTTTCATCACGGTCCGGCACTTCTTGAATGCCACATATCCCGCATGATGAATCGGATGTGGCGGACCTGTGGCTTGGCCTCCTCGCTCACCGGACCGCAGCCCACTGGACCTTTGTCTTCCGGGGGCACATGAAATCTGTAGTGTACCAGACGGCTGTGGACTCGGTTGAAGATCCCGTATCGAGAATCGGTGTTGCCGCAGACAAAATTAACACAACACCAGGAATGTTCGAGAGGATG